>CM077154.1:128188615-128305096 GCA_039583875.1 Platanthera guangdongensis | reverse complement strand
GAGGGCATACCTTGTAGTAGATATCTTTTGGGATAATAAAAATTTCAATTATTCAAATTTAGTCGCTTGTTCTCTCTTTTTCGCTACTTTCTAACAGTGAGCAAGCCTGATACTCGGCATAGCAGCTCATCGAATATGTGTTTGATGATTCTTTCCGAGTTCCTACGTCGCTCAAAAAGAGCGGGATTGTGTACAACCCGTATCGTCGAGGATGGATCCTACAAGGCAGGTCAGCAGAAGTCAAGGTCAACAAGTCAAGACAGAAGTCAACATTAGCGCACAAGACCATAGAAGGCCTGAGCGAGTATGACGAGCTCCCCTCGCATCCTCGCCAGATAGGCAACTAGGCAAGATACTCGCCCAGCTCGTGCGAGTTCCCCCGGAAGTCGCCTAGTCGCCGGGGTGAGTTATAAATATGACCCTCCCTCCTTGGATTTGCCTATAAATAGGAACCCAGGGGTACGAGGTGAGGGACTGGAAATTCTCAGCAGGATACTCGCGAGCTCTCTTTACATGATACTAGCCAAGTCTTTGGATTCTTTTTCCTTAGAGGCCAGGTCGCGACCTTGCGACTTGTCATCAGCTAGTCTCCCCGTACCTAGTTCGACTATTTTTGGTTGAGAAGGGGGCTCCTTTCGAGCATTCGGGTACGTGTGGACCTTCCTGCCGCAACATCTGGGGTTCTGTTGACCTTCATTCTTCATCTTAGTTGTCTGATCTAACCTCTGAGTCGGTAACCTTGGGCGGCATTGGTCCGAATTCGAGGTTGAGAATTTTCATGGCTTCAACAGTCATGCTGGTAATTGCGCAGGGGCGGGTTTTGTGATGGCAAATGACGTCGCTCCGTTATGATCACCTGGATGATCAAATTTCAGGAAATGATGGTCGTGCCCCACAGCGGCTCTGGCGGACCGGGCAGGTTGTCTGGCGGTGGCGAAAAGCGGAGGCGGTTAAAGGGAGTGGAGATGGACGACTGCGGAGGCCACCCGCAGGCACGCGTGCGCGCTTGCGGTGGGTGCCCGCGAGCCATATATGCTCGCGTCTTATGGAGTGTTTTTGGATCCCCTTTGAGCAGGCACGGTCCGCACACACGATTCCCTTGCTTGGGTTGTTTGTCTTGTGCATTTTCAGTCGGATGCCTTTGATTTGACTCAGAAAATTTTTAGGAGGTACATCATCAAATGCCCCAAATTTTCACGGCTCATGCCCCACAAAGCAATGAGTGCGGGAATTTTGTTATTGCTTGCGATGACCGAGGTGCAGGCATTATCCTCCCCCTCCGGCCCCACCAACTTGGCACCCACCTCAAATGATTCTGCCTCGACCTTCGATAAGAACGAACACCAAATCCTTCTAAAATTTTGGGCAAGAATGAACATCGAGTCCTTCTGCATCTTCTAGTACGAACAGACTCACTTGTCCTTCCGCGACACAAAATAAGGGGGTAGAATATTCATCCACGTCATGTCCAAGAATCCTCCAACAACGCTAACACCCATGATAGTCGCTCGAAATAACGCGCAACATCATACCTGCGCACCAATACAAAGGGAGTGTGTCCTGCCTTAAGACGCGGCTCGCCCCGAGGATCCCTCTACCGACGAGCTTTCTGACGAAAGCTCCATGCACACTGTTTGGGGCTGGAGCTGCGAACAAACGCTCAATTCGGCCCTCGCCCAATGGACGTGGATGTCAAGCAAGACGATCAGAGGCTCACCACTAGAAAATAAGGGACATGATTGGGGGGGAGGAATATACATAGGAATGGAGACGCCCTGTAAACGCTCGACGCTCGTTCCGTCGTGGATCCTCGCTTGCTCCTTAGGTCCGGACACACCTCGTACCACGAGGGTTCAAGTTGCCAAAGTTTGAGGCCTTCGATGGAAAGATGATACCCTAGAGCATGTAAACCACTTTGAGACGATCATGCGCCTCTTCAATGCGCTGAACAATTGTTGTGTCAAGTGTTCCCCACAACTCTAAATGGGCAGGCACGCACATGTTTTCACTCCCTGTGGAAGGGGAGATCAACAACTTTGAGGAGCTCGCACGCCTCTTCATCGACCAATTCATAGCCAACCGACGGATCGTTTAAGACCCCTCTCACCTCTCATGCTCCTCCAAAGTGAGGGAAAGTTACTAATAGAGTTCTTCCGCCATTTCACCTTCGAGGCACAACAAATCCCGAGAGTCGACCCTGAGCTTATTCGCTGAGTCTTCC
This sequence comes from Platanthera guangdongensis, assembly GCA_039583875.1. Classification (NCBI taxonomy): domain Eukaryota; kingdom Viridiplantae; phylum Streptophyta; class Magnoliopsida; order Asparagales; family Orchidaceae; genus Platanthera; species Platanthera guangdongensis. The sequence continues at coordinate 128,302,875 of CM077154.1, read as the reverse complement.
TCGGGGAGCTCCACCCAAGTGGATTCTACTTCATACTGATGCGGGAAACATTACCGAGCTATACAAACATCGTTCATAGGATTGAGGTGCAGATCGCGGGAGACGAGGCCATCGAGTCCCATTGCCAACATTTGAAGGGACCACCTAACAGAAAAGGTAACTGGAGCCCATACACTTAGCACACTGCAAGAGCGACGACCATCGCGGCAACCCTTGTATGGATCATGGCTCCCGTCGGCACCAGGAATTCACCCCACTGAATATCGTCCGGATGCGGGTGCTCATGGCCATTCAGGACTCCCTAACGCTTTGCCGGTCAAAGTCGTTGCCACCAAACCGGGAGACCAAACGCACTATTGTGAGTTCCACCGTGGGAAGGGGCACTACACAGAGGACTGCACCTTTTGAAAGAGGAGATTGAACGCCTCATTTGATATGAGCATATGGGGAGGTACTTGCAGAACTAAGTACCAAACCAGCCCCCGCCGTATAAGACCCCCCCCCAAACCTTTGCTTCGGGTCGGGCCGGAGGGGATCTTACTGACCAAGGCGTCCACCTAGTGCTCCTTAAGGGGTAACGACCCACTCTACTAAGCACTAGTTGGATGTCTTGCCCGGCTTGAATCACAACATTCACATCATCATCACAAAGTATTGCAGAAGCATTAATAGGAAACCACGTCAAATATATATAACATTATATATTTAACAAAACCGTAAAAGGCCGCAGCCACTGTTTATACATAGAGTCTGTAGGCTATACAATACTATAACTAACAACTCCTCTCTCACTCAGCTCTACTTGTTAGTGTTCACGTCTTGAAACTCTAAAGACGACGGGGGTGCCTCTGCTCGAGTAGTCCTATCAGCCGGCGTACCGTCCTGCAGCAACTGGTCGCTACGGTGAATCATCTACTGTGAATGATTATTTAAATAACCGTTAGTCACAGAGCTAAGTGAAAACAAATCTCCTCCCCGGATCCATATCATGGGGACGAGCTCACACACCCAACAAAAGTAGTTAGCTGAAGCATGAGAGGGTTAGTACAACATTTCATGAATAATTAGGAGCAACCAAAAAGAGGCGCAACATGATATAACTAGACTAGCAACAGTAATATACGTTAGTTATAATTTAAGCGCCACTAGCACAGCAGCATAACAAGTATTCATAACCCGTACAAACAACGCAGACATTCACAGCCGCTTACACATCGCAGGCATTCACAGTCGCATACACATCACAGAGATTCACAGCCGCGCATAACACCCTATGTCGACATAGTATGGACCGATTCTTTTACAGCAGGGTAGCGAGCCCCGCGGGCCTCACCGATGTGGCCGTCAGTGATAGTGGCCAGTCCTGCCACTTCTGGGGGTGGTCGTACCGCACAGCCCAGGCCCTAACGTACAACCCCGTATACTTGGATGTGAGCGACATCCAACGATTCAACATTTTGACCGATCAGTGGAGGAAAACCCAACGAGGAAAGATAATGGTCGGTCACCCGTGGTACCCATCTCCGCTGTCGCCTTGAGTCGTCGACCTTCCCTCACCGGTACGAATGGTCTATGAAAGGGACTGACCCGTCATAATTCACCATAAGCAATTTACAAGCAATCAATCAAACCATCATGCAAATGCGCACCGGGTCTGCGGTGGCTGCCTTACTATACGTTAACCTTCACGCAGCGACGCTCAGCTCAACTTTTGACAAGAAGCGTGAGAACACTTTATTTGAGGCTAAACCCGGAGAATCACCTCAACTACGGTTATCCCCAACTAAGGCTCAACCTTAACAAACAACTGCTCGTTAAAGCAGGACCCGTGCTTGTGATAGTAAATTACAGTAACGAGAAGGCGGTAATTTAAGCTGTTGTTAATAAATGCTGCATAATGAGATGTGACCAGTACGAAACTGGAGTAGTACTGAAATAGAAGTACTGAACTGAAATGAACTTGACCAGTACGAGACTGGAGTAGTACTGAATTGGAAGTACTGGACTGAAATGAACTTGACAAATACGTGGCTGGAGTAGTACTAAATTGAAAGTACTGAACTGAAATGAATTTGACCAGTACGTGACTGAAGTAGTACTGAAATGAAAGTAATGAACTAAAATAAACTTGACCAATACGAGACTGGAGTAGTACTGAATTGAATATACTGAACTGAAATGAATAAAGGAGCTGGACTAGTGCAAGACTGGAATAATCAAAAAGAAAATGATTAGTAGTCCAATCACTCCATCCAGGAGGCTTCAGTTCCATCTCCGTTCTCAGGAGGCATATATAGTTTCATCTCCATTCTTAGGAGGCACATTCAGTTCCATCTCCGTTCTCAGGAGGCACATTCAGTTCCATCTCCGTTCTCAGGAGACACATTCAGTTCCATCTCTATTCTTAGGAGGCACGTTCAGTTTCATCTCCGTTCTCAGGAGGCACATTCAGTTCCATCTCCGTTATCAGGAGGCACCTTCAGTTCCATCTCCGTTCTCAAGAGGCACATTCAGTTTCATCTCCGTTCTCAGGAGGCACATTCAGTTCCATCTCCGTTCTCAGGAGACACGTTCAGTTCCATCTCTGTTCTCAGGAGGTACGTTCAGTTCCATCTCCGTTCTTTTGTGGCACATTCAGTTTCATCTCCGTTCTCAGGAGGATTCTTTAGGTTTCACACATTATTAAGGTTCGATTACTATTCACTTACGCCCTTTTTAATCATGGTTTAATCAGATCAGGGGAGGCTTATTATGAGTTACATTTATATTATTCATTCAAAAATAAATATCAATTTGATTGCTTGCGTCGGATCAAATCCGAGAATCTCGTTAGAGGGCACATTTTTCCTCGAATTTCAACCTCGAAAATCGTTTCCAAAACATGAGGGAAATTCTTAACTCGAAACGAGATTGTGGATTTTTTTCTCGAAGCTTGTACTTTCATCTTCCGAGTCTACTCAAATGCCCGAGAGTTATTTTAAGAACGAGGCGCTCGGTAGTTTTGGCAAAAATTACGAAATAATCGGAGCCGAAAATCATGCCTCGATAACTCTCATCGCTTAATAAATTGAACTTAATATTCAATATAAAGTGGTCGCGCGCTTCGATTTTCATTTTCAAAGAATTTGAGCGCGTAAATTTCCGAGAACGACCAAGGCTCCAAAAATTGGAAAATCTTCATTTTTATCCCAATATTTCCAAATTATAATACAACTTTTAAGATGACCTAAAAAGAGTTTAGTAAATTTTCCAAAATTTTCCGAGCAAATTTAGGCCTCTAAATTGACCAAAATAATTCTTATTTAGGCTTTTAAAAATATCAAATTAACTGCAAAAATTTCCAAAATTTTTGTTTAGACTGCTCTCGTCATGGGTAACAACTTTTATGTTCAAAACATTTTTCCTATGAGCATATATTAGTGGTGAAAAAATAAAATACTAATATTAACAATAATAATAAAATATTCATAAAAAATTATAAAATTATAATTTTTCTTATAACTTCATCTTCTCCGTGGCCTGTACCCAATACCCGCCCTCGCGGGGCTTCTCCGCCACCGACCGGCCTTGACTCCGCCCCCGGCCGACTGCCCGGGGGTGGGCGCACACTCCAGCGGTGGTCCGGCGGCCTGCCGCCGCCGGCCGCCGTCGGGGCCTTTTTTTGTTTTGAACGAGAGGGAGGGGGTGACGGCGGCGGCGCTCCGGCCGCCGGAGGCTACTTGCAAAACGTCCAGAAGTTCGAGAGGGAGGAGAGGAGATGATTTCCACCTGATTTCAGGGCCGTCGACGCTTCCGGCAAGATCCGCCATGGGAGGTGGTGGAGGTGGCGGTGGAGAAGCTTCAGGTTGGCTTTCCCAGCGAGCTAGGGCTCCGACAAGGTGGGGGAAGCTCATTATGAGTTGGTGTGAGGAAGGGCTGAGGGTTCATGGCTTATATAGACAAGGGGGAGGATTCATTTGGCTTGGGGGAGGTGTGAGATTAATCCCACTTGAGGGAGAATAGCTCTTCTCCCCCCAACTGGCTGGGACACATGACACCCATCCAGGGGCCATAGTACATGCCACATGGATCCATCCAGGGGTGTGCTTGATGGGTTGTGCCTTGATGGGCTTTTGGGCTTAGGAAAGAGAAAAGGAGAGAGAAGGAGAGGGAGTTTTCCCTTAGCTTGGCCCAAGGCCCTTCCTCTTGGCTACCTACATGAAAATCCGAGCTCATAGGGGTCTATGATGGCCTTGGAGTGATGGCCTCAAGTGGAGGCATTTAGAAATAAATTTCTTAAGAGAATTTGATTTTTTGAGAGGTTTGACCAAAGTCAACCATGGAGTGGATCCCCATGGTGGTCAAAGTCAAAATATGTCCATGACATTGGGGTTTGGATCAAAGTTGGAGGTGTAGTGTCATAATTTGTGTATGCACGCTTTTCGGTGCACGATTGTGCTTGATTTGACCACAGTTTGATCACCCATCATCGAAATTGAGCGGGGCTAATTCCGTTGACTTTGTATTGACCATATGAATCCAATGCCACTGATCGGGGTCAAATCGGAGTTCGTTTGGTAAATATTCAAGATCTGCGCGTCGTAGCGTGCTAAAATGGTCAAAACGCTCAAAATCATCATTAGGTTTCGAATCGCGATGCAATGAGTTCCGATGCGTGTGTATTGACCATATGAAGTCATAGGAACTGATAGAATTCGAATCGGAGTTCTCTAGGTCAATATTCGAAAATCTCATTTTCGCGACGTTCTACGAGGAACGACCATATCCACCATATGACCTAGGTATTCAACGGAACGAGTTCCGACGCACTCGTATTGATTATACATGGCCACAGAAATTGACGGAACTTGAATCAGAGTTCTCTAGGTCAATATTCAAAAATCTCATTTTTCGTCGTTCTACGAGGAACGACCATATTCACCATACGACCTAGGTATTCAACGGAACGAGTTCCAACGCACTCGTATTGACTATACGAGGCCACAGGAACTGACAGAACTTGAATCGGAGTTCTCTATCCCTATATTCCCATCTAGGGTTACCTCCTACCTTGGTATGAGCCATGTGTAGAGGTTCAGGTCACTTTTATTGGGCTCATTAGGGTTCTGGTTGCCCAATAAAAGTCAGGATGTTACAATCTAATAAAAATAATAGGATTTTTGTCCCCTAAAATTTGCTTAAAATAGGGGGAAAAGTGACATACCCGGGGGAAGAGCTCTAGGTGCTTTTCTCGGACGAGTGCTTCAGGTTTCCATGTATACTCGTCTCGTCCGTAATTCAATCACAAAATCTTGACCATTGGAATGGTCTTGTTGCGCAGATTATTTACTTATAATCCACTATGCTGACCGGTTAAAGTTGGACGGATTTATCTAACTGCAGCTGTAATGGAGATGTAGGAAGGTGATGTTCTGTTTGCAGGAGGACTCGCCTCAAGGAAGAGACATGAAACACATCATGCAGGTTTCCCAATTCTGGGGGCAAGGATAATCGATAGGAAACAGGGTCAACACGCTTTATCACCGGAAAACCTGACTAAAGCTAACAAAATACCATTTCTCTCATGCTCTTCCCACAGCTCCGGCTCTGCGCTTCCCGTATTGTGCTTTACTAAGCAAAATCGGAGTAGATCCTCCATCTTGATAGATGTTATTACCGGTTCATCCCTTCCCTCCATCTTTCGTCTGCTCATCTGTCTGAGGGTGGATGGCGGTGCTAAAGGCCAACTTGGTCCCCAAGTATGCATGCATCCTCCTCCACTCCTTGGATGTGAAACGTCTATCACGATCCGACACAATGGACTTCGGCACTCCATGAAACCGAACTGCTTGCTCTATGAACAATCTGGCAAGAACGCCAACTCCATTACCAAGTCGGTTTGGAACGAAACATGCTACCATGGTAAGTCGATCCATGACAACTCATATAGAGTCATTTTCAGCATGGGATTGAGATAAGCCATGGTCAATGTCCATGGAAATATCCTCAAATTTCCATTCTAGCGTCGGCAGGGGCTGTATCAGGCCTCTTCGATTACGACATTCAACTTTTACCTTTTGACAGGCCTGGCACTGGACCACGAAGTTAGTGACGTCTCTTTTCATTCCTAGCCAGTATATAGTTCTGTGCATGTCAATATACATCTTAACAACACCAAGGTGAATAAAATACCTCGACTGGTGCGCTTCCCGAAGAATCTCATCTCGGACTCCTTCGGTAGAGGGAATAAAAATGCGGTGCCTGAACTGCAAGATTCCATCGTGCAAGTTGAACTTCTCTTGTGCTCCATCTTGTAGGGACTGGATGATCGGGACCACTTATGGATCGACTTTCTGCGCCTCTCGTATTCGATCCTGGATGTCGCACTGTATTTCCATCTAGTATAACTAGGGCCGGTATTCTTCTGGATCACTACGGGTAACAAGAGTAATCTCTAAGTCTAACAAAGACTGAAATAATCACCTTGGAACCTGCTCCATCCAGCACCCGACTATTGAGGGCTGGCGACTCAATGTGTTAGCAACCTTATTAGACTTCCCGGGGTGGTACTAGAGAGCGAAATTATAATCACACCAAAATTCTAACCATCGGCGCTGCTGAAGGTTCAACTTTTTTTTTGAGTCAAGCTGTATTTGAGGCTCTTATGGTCAGAGAAGATCTCACATCTTTCTCTGTACAAGTAATGTCTCCGAATCTTGAGGGCGAAAATGACGACGCCCAACTCTAGATCATAGATTGCATAATTCAGCTCGTGCGGCTTTTGCTGGCACGGTGCGCACGCTAATGTCTTGCCATGCTGTATCAGAACATCTCCTAATCCTTTTAGGGAGGCATCAACATAAATTTGGAATCCTTCGATTCTCAAGGGGGATTGTAATGATTGAGGCAGAAGTTAGCCGCTTCGTTAACTCAATGAACGCAATCTCACATTCCGGCATCCAACTAAATGCAACATCCCTTCTCGTACGAGATGTAAGGGGTAACTCAATCTTGGAAAAATTTCCACGAATACCCGGTAAGACCAAGGAAATTTCATATGTCTGCTGATTTGAAGAAGTCATCTTAATACATCAAAATGTGGTATTTTGAGTTACAGCAGGTTAAGTATTTACAGGAAAGAAGAAAAAGTTTCTTTGAACTGCATGGATTTTGGCCTGATCCATTGCTACACCAGACAGAAAGTTCGACACAAGGAGCTACTTTTGTCGATGGTGTGGCCCAAAAGTGTCGATCCAACTTCTTCTAACCAGAATTTGAAGAAAGTGTCACACTTGCTGAATTTGGTAAAGAGAGAGTTCAACAAAAATATTCTAAGTCCTAAGGGGATGTATCGAAGTTCAACAGAAGAAGAATAAGTATCACCAACCGCAGACACCAAGAAGCAGTGTCTAGAATGATCTGTCTTCGAGTGAATCAAAATGAAGAAGAAACAGTCGTCGATAAAGATAATCACAAAGTGATTAAAGATGGAAAGTCCATAAAGGGCTAAAATACTCAATTCATCAGAGTTATAAAGGCAGATGGGGAAATTGATTGATTGAAAATAAGTTCGTTAGTGAGCTAAGAAGTTGGAGAGAGAGAGCCAAAAGGCATCAGTGAGAAGAAGGGTTCAATAAACTCATACAGACCATAACAAGAGCTAAAGGCAGTCTTCACAACTTATCTCTCTTTCATCTAAGGGAATATTATCCTCCTGTAATTATAAAGGCGGACCTGAAGGAGATTTAAATCTAATAGTAGCCGGATCTTAGGTCCATCTTGGAGAATACCTGTTTTGGGGTTCTGAGATAGTGGAGAAGTTTGGCATACCTTGCAATCGATCGACTGTGTGCTGTGACACTCATAAAGTAGATAGAATTCGATCCTTGGATGACCTATTCACCCCCCCTCTAGGATACATATTCTGTATAGTGAGTTTGTTTAGTTTCTTGTAGTAAAGAGAGAGTGTGCTATGTACAAGCGCATTGTCTCGTCCTTCTTTTTTACAAACAGTACAGGCATCACAATAAACTCGGCTCCCCAATATTATCCTCCCGGGCGAGGAACTTGGGCGGACGAATCCAGCATCTATAGTGAGTTTGTTTAGTTTCAGTTCCTGTCTCGTCCTTCTTTTTTAAGCTGTATCTTCAACTCGGCCAATTCCTTAAAGGCCATTTGATAGGATGCTCGGGACACTGGTCAAGCTCCAGACACAAGCTCAATCTGAGAGTCAACCTCTCGCAGTGGTGGCAAACCCGGGGGAAGCTTAGGAAAAACATTCGGAAAATTTCGCACCACCGGAACTTTGGTGAGCACTTGAACTTGATTCTTTATCTTGAAGTAGACGAGGAGTATATATCATACAACAAAACATGCATCTGATGTAGGCATAAATATATAGTATATAGCATATGTATCAATTTTTGAAGTAACTCTAGCGTCTAAGATATATACCTATCACTACATCGGGTGTTGGTCCATGCTGAAGGTACAACGCATAAGCTTCAAAGGGCGCTGCTCAGCCCTAATGACCTTTCCTGCCAGCTCTACCCCTTTAGCCTCTTTGGCCCTGCCCACACGCTGCATGTCCTCTTTGAACTACTCCTAATCCGAGCCTTCCTGTCACCTGCGGGCAGAAAGACCTCATGTGTCTCGGCTGCTAGCACAGAAAGCAGTTCCCTGCAAGGGGAACGTATCGTCATATTACTGGCATGGGCTGTGGTAATGGAGCTGGCCTGGGCTCCTGCTGCGGTGCTGGGGGTGCTGGTGGGTGCCTATAAGGCTGCTTGCGCTTCCTCTGTTAGCGCTCTCTCCTATTGGCGGGGAGCGACTCCTCTATCTCGTCCCTGACCTCTGGGGACCTCGACCTGTCCCCGACACTATTGGACCACCATCCTCTAGTCTAACTCCAACGCAGCAGGGGACTGAGAGATCATGATCAAGACCTATCTTAGGTCACCTCGCAAGCTTCATAGAAGCGAGCAGCTCTATCTCTGTTCGTGGCTGCTAGATTCCTATCAAAACATGCCAGGTGGTTAACTTACTCTCAAATTCTGGCATCGTCCGGTCACCCTGATGGATGCACAAGAACCTCTCGTGTAGTGCCGCTCGGTCGAAGTCCGAGATGAAGTGCTCCAGGAAAGCCTCCGCAAGCTCCCCCCATAGGATAGTGCTCAACGGTCGTCCTCTGAACATCAAGCGGCTGGCAACTCTCCACTAGTCTTTAGTATATCCCTCTGACAAGGTCACAACTAGCGATAACGCAACTACTGCCGGGCACATCATTCCTACCAACAGCTCCTCTATGCGCTCAACCCACTCTTCTATCTATATGACAGTCTCTGTGCCTCTGAAGGTAGGAGGCCTCAGCCCCCGAAAGGTCGTCAGTAGGTCAACGGGTACCACCAACTATTATGGTGGTCATGCCAAAGCTGTCCGGAAGGTCGCCAGGATAGCTGTCAATGTTTGCCCTAAGTCAGTGTCGGCAAACGATACAGCTGTAGGGGTAACTGGGTCTGGAGGTGGGGTGACAATGACATATCCTCTGGATGAGGATCTACCGTTACTAGACTCTGGTATGTCTCGAGGAGTAATAGGAAAGCAAGTGTCAGTATTTTGCAAAAGTAGGAGATATTTGCAAAAGACTAACAAAGCGGAAATAAAGGTGTGCGAGCATGCTATCACACAGTTTAGAATCCCTAATCCTCCACACTAGGGTCCACCAAGCTTCCGCTACATGGTTCGTCCCGAACCAAAGAATGAAGCGAGGGACGGAGGGATCCTTAGACTGCTCCACAAGGACGGATCGTGATCGCTCTGATCCATTTGTAAGACCCCCCCAAACCTTTGCCCTGGGTCGGGCCGGAGGGGATCTTACTGCCCAAGGCGTCCACCCAGTGCTCCTGAAGGGGTAACGACGCACTCTACTAAGCACTAGTTGACTGCCTTGCTCGGCTTGAATCACAACATTCACATCACATCACAGAGTATTGTAAAAGCATTAACAGGAAACCACATCAAATATATATAACATTATGTATTTAACAAAATCACAAAAGGCCGTAGCCACTGTTTATACATAGAGCCCTTAGGCTATACAATACTATAACTAACAACTACTCTCTCACTCAGCTCTACTTGCTAGTGTTCACGTCTCAAAACTCTAGAGACGACGAGGGTGCCTCAGCTTGAGTAGTCCTATCAGCTGGCATACCGTCCTGCATCAACTGGTTGCTACGGTGCACCATCTCCTGTGAATGGTTATTTAAATAACTGTTAGTCACAGAGCTAAGTGGAAACAAATCTCCTCCCCGGATCCATATCTTGGGAACGATCTCACGCACCCAACAAAAGTAGTTAGCCGAAGCATGAGAGGGTTAGTACAACATTTCATGAATAAGCTAGAAGCAACCAAAAAAAGGAGCAACATGATATAACTAGAATAACAGCAGTAATATACGTCAGTTATAATTTAAGCGCCACTATCACAATCGCATAACACGTATTCATAACCCGTACAAACAACGCAGGCATTCACAGCTGCTTACACGTCGCAGGCATTCACAGTCGCGTACACATCACAGGCATTCACAACCGCGCATAACACCCTATGTCGACATAGTATGAACCGCTTCTTTTATAGTAGGGTAGCGAGCCCCGCGGGCCTCACCGATGTGGCCATCAGTGACAGTGGCCAGTCCTGCCACTTTTGGGGGTGGTCGTACCACACATCCCAGGCCCTAACGTATAACCCCGTGTACTCTTGGATGTGAGCGACATCTAGTGATTCAATATTTTGACCGACCAGTGGAGGAAAACCCAACGGGGAAAGATAATGGTCGGTCACCCGTGGTACCCATCTCCCCTGTCGCCTTGAGTCGTCGACCTTCCCACACCGGTACAAACGGTCTGCGGAAGGGACTAACCCGCCACAATTCACCATAAGTAATTTACAAGCAATCAATCAAACCATCACGCTAATACACATCGGGTCTGCAGCGGCTTGCCCTACTATACGTTAACCTTCAGACAACGACGCTCAGCTCAACTTTTGATAAGGAGCGTAAGAGCGCTTTATTTGAGGCTAAATCTGGAGGATCACCTCAACTCTGGTTATTCCCAACTAAGACTCAACCTTAACAAACAATTGCTCGTTAAAGTAGGACCCGTGCTTATGATAGTAAATTATGGCAACAAGAAGGCAGTAATTTAAGCTGCTGTTAATAAATGTTGCATAATGAGATGTGACCAGTATGAAATCGTAATAGTACTAAAACAAAAGTACTGAACTGAAATGAACTTGACCAGTACGAGACTGGAATAATACTGAATTGGAAGTACTAAACTGTAATGAACTTGACCAGTGCGTGACTGGAGTATTACTGAAATGAAAGTACTAAACTGAAATAAACTTGACCAGTACGAGACTGGAGTAGTACTGAATTGAATGTACTGAACTTAAATGAATAAAGGAGCTGAACTAGTGCAAGACTAGAATAATCATAAAGAAAATGATTAGTAGTCCAATCACTCCATCTAGGAGACTTCAGTTCCATCTCCGTTCTCAGGAGACATATTCAGTTCCATCTCCGTTCTTAGGAGGCACATTCAGTTCCATCTCCGTTCTCAGGAGGCACATTCAGTTCCATCTTCGTTCTCACGAGCCACATTCAGTTCCATCTCCGTTCTCAGGAGACACGTTTAGTTCCATCTCCGTTCTCAAGAGGCACATTCAGTTCCATCTTCTTTCTTATGAGACACATTCAGTTTCATCTCCGTTCTCAGGAGTCACGTTTATTTCCATCTCCGTTCTCAGGAGGCACGTTCAGTTCCATCTCCGTTCTCTAGAGGCACATTCAGTTTCATCTCCGTTCTCAGGAGGATTCTTTGGGTTTCATCCATTATTAAGGTTCGATAACTATTCACTTGCGCCCTTTTTAATCATGGCTTAATTAGATCAGGGGAGGCTTATTATGAGTTACATTTATATTATTTATCCGAGAATAAATATCAATTCGATTGCTTGCGTCAGATCGAATCCGAGAATCTCGTTAGAGGGTACATTTTTCCTCAAATTTCAACCACGAAAATCGTTTCCAAAACATGAGGGAAATTCTTAACTCGAAACGAGGTTGTTGATTATTTTTCTCTAAGCTCGTACTTTCATCTTCCGAGTCTACTCAAATGCCCGAGAGTTATTTTAAGAACGAGGCACTCGGTGGTTTTGGCAAAAATCTCGAAATAATCGGAGCTGGAAATCTTGCCTCGATAACTCTCATCGCTTAATAAATTGAACTTAATATTCAATATAAAGTGGTCGCGCGCTTCGATTTTCATTTTCAAAGAATTTGAGCGCGTAAATTTTCGTGAACGACCCAAGGCTCCAAAAATTGGAAAATCTTCAATTTTTATCCCAATATTTCCAAATTATAATACAATCTTTAATAGGGCTTAAAAAGAGCCCAGTAAATATTCCAAAATTTTTCGAGCAAATTTAGGTCTCTAAATTGGCCAAATAATTCTTATTTAGGCTTTTAAAAATATCAATTAACTGCAAAAATTTCCAAAATTTTTGTGTAGACTGCTCTTGTCAAGGGTAACAACTTTCATGTTTAAAATATTTTTCCTATGAACATATATTAGTGGTGAAAAAAATACAAATATTAACAATAATAATAAAATATTCATAAATAATTTTTTTTATAACTTCATCTTCTCCCGTGGCCTGTACCCAGTATATACCCGCCCTCACGGGGCTTGTCCACCGCCGGTCGGTCGTGACTCCGCCCCCGACCGACTGCCTGGGGGTGGGCGCTCACTCCGGCGGTGGTCAAGCGGCCTGCCGCCACCGGCCGCCGACGGGGCCTTTTTTTGTTTTGAACGGGAGGGAGGGGGTGACTGCGGCGACGCTCCGGCCACCGGAAGGGAGGGGGCTACATGCGAAACATCCAGAAGTTAGAGAGGGAGGAGAGAAGATGGTTTCCACCTGATTTCGGGGCCTTCGACGCTTCCGGCGAGATCCGCCATGGGAGGTGGTGGAGGTGGCGGTGGTTGGCTTTCCGGCGAGCTAGGGCTCCGGCCAGGTGGGGGAAGCTTGTTATGAGCTAGTGTGAGGAAGGGCTGAGGGTTCATGGCCTTATATAGGCAAGGAGGAGGACTCATTTGGCTTGGGGAGAGGTGTGAGATTAATCCCACTTGAGGGAGAATGACTCTTCTCCCCCCAGCTGGCTGGGACATATGGCACCCATCCAGGGGCCAAAGTACATGCCACATGGATCCATCCAAGGGGTGTGCTTGGTGGGTTGGGCCTTAGTGGGCTTTTGGGCTTAGGAAAGAGAAAAGGAGAGAGAAGGAGAGGGAGTTTTCCCTCAGCTTGGCCCAAGGCCCCTTCCTCTTGGCTACCTACATGAAAATCAGAGCTCATAGGGGCCTATGATGGCCTTGGAGTGATGGCCTCAAGTGGAGGCATTTGGAAATAAATTTCCTTAAGAGAATTTGGTTTTTTGAGAGGTTTGACCAAAGTCAATCATGGGGTGGGTCCCCATGGTGGTCAAAGTCAAAATAGGTCCATGACATCGGGGTTTGGGTCAAAGTTGGGGGTGTAGTGTCATAATTTGTGTATGCACGCTTTTCGGTGCACGATTGTGCTTGATTTGACTATAATTTGACCACCCATCATCGAAACTGAGCGGGACTAATTCCGTTGACTTTGTATTGACCATATGAATCCAATGCCACTGACCGGGTCGAATCGGAGTTTGTTTGGTAAATATTCAAAATCTGCACGCCGTGGCGTGCTAAAATGGTCAAAACGCTCATAATAATCGTTAGGCTTTGAATCGTGATGCAACGAGTTCCGATGCATTTGTATTGACCATATGAAGTCATAGGAACTGATAGAACTCGAATCAGAGTTCTCTAGGTCAATATTTGAAAATCTCGTTTTCGCGACGTTCTACGAGGAACGACCATATCAACCATATGACCTAGGTATTCAACGGAACGAGTTCCGACGCACTCGTATTGACTATACGAGGCCACATGAACTGACAGAACTTGAATCAAAGTTCTCTAGGTCAATATTCAAAAATCTCATTTTTTGCGACGTTCTACGAGAAACGACCGTATTCACCATATGACCTAGGTATTCAACGGAACGAGTTCCGACGCACTCGTATTGACTATACGAGGCCACAAGAACTTGCAGAACTTGAATCAGAGTTCTCTATCCCTATATTCCCATCTAGGGTTACCTCCTACCTTGGTATGAGCCATGGGTAGAAGTTCGGGTCACTTTTATTGGGCCCATTAGGGTTCTGGCGGCCCAATAAAAGTCGGGATGTTACACGTCGCACAAACTCGGGTGGGAGTAGGCTCCGGCGCGCCAGGAAGCGCAAGGGACTATCAAATGATCGAGGAGATCGAGACCATCGTCAACTCATCCTTCCCCGTCGCTCAGGTTCTCTCTGTCACTCAGCCCGAGAAGGATCAAGAAGACTTGAAGCCACTATCAGATACCGCCATCAACATCGGGGATGAAGAATTAATGAGAGTGTGCACACCGCACCAAGATCCCCTCATCATCAGTGTAAGAATTGGCAATTTGTGCTTCGGGGTTAGGCGGATACTAATCAACAACAGAAGCTTGGTGGATTTCCTGTTTGCATCAATGCTGCTCAGCATGAAGATCCCTTAAGAGCACCTCGAGACAGAAACCAGACCGCTAAACAGTTTTGACAAAAAATAGTATCGGTGTGAGGGATTATCGCTGTCCTCGACACCCTAGGGGAGTTCCCATGATAAGCCACCCGAGACATTCAATTCACAGTAGTCCACTCTAGCTTGGTGTACACCATCATCTTCGGTCGCCCACTCCAAATGCTCTTCGAAGAATTCCACTCTCTTCCACACCTGGCCATGAAGTTCGTCACCCCAGGAAGAATAGGTATCGCGTGGGGCGATCGGGAGGTGGCACGACTCTACTACCTTTAGAAGACGCACCACGACCAGGATCCGGGATGTGAAGGACTAGGCATAGCTTAAGCCATCATGCCCCATGCTATTTATTGCTTTCCTTACTTTCTGCAGAATAAGACGCGAGAAGAAATTTGTGAGCACTTGTATCTTTCATTTCAGCAGCAAAACATCTACTTTTCCAGTCCATAGCAGACGAACCTCTGAATAACGAACAAGCCTTGGGACCTTCTACCACTAATACGAGATGGACGAAAGTCCTTCTACACCTCACAGGCGAGATAGACGAAAGTCTTTCTGCACCTCCCAGACGAGATGGATAAAGGTCATTCTGCACATTCACCTAGATGGACCTCGGTCCTACTAAGGCGAGAACGAACAAAGGTTCTTCGCCGCCTCCACTCGGACGGACCCCGGTGCTCGTGAGGTGCGAACAAATAAAGGTTCTTTGCCACCCCCACCCGAATGGACCCCGGTTATCCTGAGGCACAAACAAACACAGGTTCTTCGCCACCTCCACTCGTACATACCCCGGTCCTCCCGAGATGCAAAATAACAAAGATTCTTTGTCACCACCGCCTGGAATGATCTTGGTCCTCCTGAGGCATGAATGAGCAAAGGTTTTTCGCCACCTCCACCCGGGCGGAACCAGTCTTCCTGAGGCACGAAGGAACAAAGGTTCTTTGTCACATCCACCCAAACGGACCTTGGTCTTCCCGAGGGGTGAATGAATAAAGGTTTTTTGCCACCTCCACCTGGACGGACACCTGTACTCCTAAGGTGCGAATGAACAAAGTTTCTTCACCGCCTCCTCCCGGATGGACCTCGGTCCTCCTGAGGCGCGGATAAATAAAAGTTTTTTGCCACCTCCATACGGACGGGCCAGCCGACCAGGTCATACTCAAGCGTGAATGAACAAAGTTTATTTTCCAGCTCCATATAGACGGACCAGGACATCCTAAAGCCCGAACGAATAAAGGTTCTTTGTCACCTGAAAGAAATAGTATCTAATCACCTAGAGGGGGAGAGGTGAATAAGTGAACTTAATCTTTTTTAAAATTACAGGCAGAAACACTGAATAATAAGACCTGTATTTGCAATTCTCTACAGCAATTCAGCACAGATAATACAACAATCACAGAATTAATCACACACAGAGTACACACAGATTTTTATAGTGGTTCCCCAAGGTCTAGGTACATCCACTTTCCCCCTTCGCCTATCTAGTAGTGTACTAGATTCGGCCTAACTTCTCCACTTCTTCTCAGATCCTCAGATCTTACAGCTCAGAACCCCAATCAGGTTCCTACAACTCAGAGTGATCCCACTCCTACAACTCAGGCACAAAAGCCCTACCACTCAGTCTTCACCAAAACTTACACTCAGAGAACAAAGTCTCCTACAACTCAGGCACTAGGCCCTACCTCAGTCTTCAGCAAGACCTACACTCAGCCTTTATAAAATAGGCTTACAGCTCAGATCCCTTAGGATCCTATAAAAAATAAAGTTTACAAAATATTTAACCATAACTCTGAAAGAGAGATATGAGTTGACTGGTTTCTTGATGAATTCTTGGAAGAACTTGGCAGAGATCAACCTCCCTTGGCTTTCTTCAAAGCTTCTTGAATTAGAACACAATAAGGTTGTATCTCTATGCAGATGATCTTCAATCAACTGTTGTCTTGAGATTCTGATTTCAATCTGAATCTTACTTAGCATCCCGGTTCAACAGCTGCTCTTCTTAGAAGGAGCTCTCTCTCTCCAACTTCTTAGATCTTCTCTTGAATGTCTTCTTCTTTGTTGTGTTGTTTTTCAATTCATTGATCCTTGATCATTCACTTTTTTGTCGAAGGAGAAATGTCTATAAATAAGCTTTCTCCATGGTGACCGGCTGATCCGATTTCTAACAACTTTCTGACGGCTCTGACAGTTGCAGTTGACCGGTTGAAATGACAGCTGTCAAGTCATCAAGTCACTTCTTGAAATCTCTATCACTGTCTGAAAGTGTCGAGACAGATAATCTTTATGTGTCGACACAAATAGACTAAGTGTCGACACAAGTAGACTAAGTGTCGACACTAGCCTTGTTGGTGTCGACACAACTCCTTGTGTTGTTGTAACAGCTTCTCGACACTGCTTCTTCTGAATGTGTCGACACTGATTCTGTGTGTCGACACAAGCCTTCTGTTGAATGTGTCGACACTGATTCTGTGTGTCGACACAAATACTTCTTCTTCAATACTTAGTTGATTTCTGCCGTGTGTCGTTATAACTCCTTTGTGTCGACACAACTCCTTGTGTTGAAACTTTGCTAAGTGTCGACACATCTCCTTTATATCGACACATGCCTTCTGTGTTGAAACTTTGCTGAGTATCGACACATATCCTTTGTGTCGACACATCTTCTTTGTGTTGAAACTTTGCTGAGTATCGACACATCCTTCTAGTGTCGACACATGTACTTGAACTTTGTTGAAGTTTGCTGAGTGTCGACACAGCCTCCTAGTGTCGACACTTTTGCTGTCGACAAAGTTTCTCTGGGTGTCGACTCTGCCTCTAAGTGTCGACACTGATTATGTAGACAATTCTTCACTGTGTGTCGACACTGCATGTATGTGTCGACACTTTTCTTCTGGTGTCGACTCTGCCTTCCTGGTGTCGACACAATTACTCCAAGTGTCGACACAGCTTCTCTGAGTGTTGACACTAACCTTCTTAAGTGTCGACACTTTTCTTCTAGGTGTCGACACATGGACTTAGAATCTTTTATGTTTTCCCTGCAATTACTTAACCTGCACATATAAACTCAAAGAACATCAAGTACACCTTGATGTATATCATTGAGTAGGGTGAGGCTTCTTCAAATCAGGTACATATATTCCAATGTACCCAACAATCTCCCCATATTTGGAGAAGTCATAACCCTTAGTCAATGATATACACCATACATAACAAATACTCAATATGATGTATAACAGAATTTTATGACAGGGTAAGAACTAAACATGTATAAACAGAACATATATAAATAATTATCTCAGAACAATAATGTAATAGATTGAACATATAACATTGTTCTTACAACTTCGAACATTTTCATTAATCAAAAGTTTACATAGAGTTAAATGCAAATGATTACAAATTGTAAACTTAAGAAAATTTCTATCCTATGGCTGCTCTGGTTCCTTGATAACAATGCCCTTTCCAGATTGAATCTTTGCTTGGACTGGAGCATTATTGTCATCAGCAGGCTTCTTCCCTTTAAGATCTTTCTTTTTCTGTTCTTCAGCTCTTATCTTCTGTCTCTTAAAATAGTGATAAGGCTTAGGGAAATACTTGCTAGGCTCCTGTGCATTAGGAGGTAGCTTCCCTAACTTAGCCTTCCTTCTGTATTGAACAATGGCCTCTTGCCTAGCTTCATGCTTTTTCCATTCCTGGTCAGAATACCATTTACCCCTCTCCAGGAAATTATCCTTAGCAGTCTTTCAAGCAGTTAATATGATATTCCTAGAGGTTGAGCTCCATTGCTCAAAGTCTGACATTAATTCAGCTTGTTCTCTGAACCTCTTCTTAGATAATTGGGCCTCTTGTTCTTTTAATACCGCCTCTTGTTCTTTTAAGATTGCCTCTGGCACAGGCTGTACTACTTTCTCAAGAATAACATTCTGATTACCCTCAGGAGGACTATACATAGACTGTACCTCCTGATGTATCATGTCAAAAGCAGCAGGAGGGTATATCACTTGAGCTACTTCAGCTTGCTCTCCTCCAAAGTATGCAGGATTGATGCCAGACTCTCCAACATTATCATCATCACATAAAGGTGGATATCCAAGGGTGGCTCTGATGGAGTTTGAAATCCACTTTGCATGATCAGAGCCTGCTTTGACTAACACCGTCTCCCCCTTTATGACTTCTCTTACTATATGATCTCTAAGATCATCCTTTTGGAATCTTATCTGAGCATTCAAATAGTTAACTCCATCCTTATAAAAAGGTTTTAATCTTTGGAGCTTTTCAGTAATTGCCTTCTGAGAATCTGCAATGGCAGTTTTAATAGCAGTGAGGCTCTCTTGTAGGTGCTTATCAAATTCAGCCTTGGCAGCAGTCCTTGCTGTAGTTTGAGCAGCAGCTAGATTCTGCATTTCAGTGACTATCACATTATGTGATTCAGTTAAATTGTCATTCATTCTTATCTGGTTTTCCAGGACATAGCCTTGTTTGACTGCCAGATCATCAATCTGTTTCTTGATATTCTCTTGATGTGTAGCCAGATAGACCACTGCATTCCCTCCTTTATGGGAACATTCAGTCATTTCCTTCTTGTTTTGATTCACTTCAAATTTTATGGATTTTATGTCTTGAGCAAGATCAAATTGAAGTGATTTATGACCTTTATCCATATAAGTTTGTAAAGCTTTCCTTTGCTCATCTAGCTTTATTTGCAATGCCACCATCAGAGAACTATAATCAGTTGTTGGGGCAGGCTGTGGAGCAATTGTCTGCAGTGCTTTCTTGTAGTTCTGGCTTCTTCTCTTGAAGACTTGGAACTTCCTTTTCTTAGCGCTAGCAGCCTCTTCATCCTCTGAAGCAGAAGTACTAGCAATATCTACTCTATCCTTAGGACTCGGAGGTAAATCCTTCTCAGTCCTTGGTAGTGCCTCAGCATCCCTTTGCTCCTCAGTTTTTTTTGTAGCAGTCTCCTCTATTTGCTCCCCCTCAAGATTGACCTTCTCCCCCTCAACAGCTGCTTTCTCACCCTTAAAGTCAGTCTGTAATAAATCTGGGAACATCTCTTATAGAGAAAACTCATGTTGAGGTTGTATAGGAGAATCTCTGATCTCAGGAGCAACTGAGACCTCTTTATCAGCAACAGATGTGTCCTCCGTGACAACATCTTGTGGTTCACTATGTAACTGTGTTTGCTGATTAACATCAGGTAATGATTCAGTCAAAAATTTATCCTCAATAGTGAAATCTAATTGATTAACTTTAGTGATTACCTCTAGTATTATTTGGGTAGCCCTTTCACTCTCTAATTGGGTTGGCTCATCCACATGTAGAGGCTCCCCATGGAGTGAATCCAGGTGAATAGGGCTAGCTGATGGTAGCTCCCCCTGCCTCTGAGCATCTTCTTGTCTTGCTGGTGACTGTCCAGCATTATCATGTCCTCCATCATCAGAACTGAAAACCACTGGTTCCTCTGAGCTACTTGAGGATACTTGAGCCACAATGGCTGTCTTCTTCTTCTTCTTCTGAGGTGTTTCCTTTTCTGGAGTTGGCAGTTCCTTTGTCAATACTCTATCCCACCTTGAGAAAATTCTTACATCCATTCTCCTCATGTGGTTTATCTTTGAACCTGCAGCTTGGTTCATCACTTCAGGAATACTTCCAGCTAGGTATAGACTCAGAATTCTACCCAGATTGGGTTTCTTCATGCTCTCTTTTATCTTATCAAACATGATTGCAGACCAATCAGTATTAAGTTTGAAAATTATCCTTGTCATCAAACTGAACATGTGAGCTGAAATTCTATCATGACCACCAGGCTTGCTCAGTATGACCTTGCCTACTATTTCAGACAAGAATTTTCCTTGTATGTTCATTCCTTTTCTATTAAAGACTGATCCTATTTTCAGGTTTGAATTAAGTCCACACCATGCCAGTGCCTCCCTAGTCTTAGAAGCAGATACATCTTCTTCCTCTTTTATTCATGGTAGTTGAAGTACCTTTCTTAGACTTTTCTGTGTGACCTTGACTTTTGTCCCATGGACTCTGAACTTAATCTTGAGTCCAGTATCATCAAGAGTAGCTGTACTCAAGAATTCGAGAATTTCCTCTTCCATATCTTGATAGGTTCTGATACAAGATACTCTAGTCCAGTCTCGGCAATTAGGGTTACCACACCTTTGATTTCTGTTTCTGCGTCATCAAAGGCGTAACGCACGAGCTCATAACCTTCATTAATATTCTCTTCTAGCTTGGACGCTATTAGGGTTTGAAGAAATTTTGAATTGAGAGAAGAGAGATGTCGACACACAAGTTTGGTCTCGAAACTTTGGTGAGCGTGTCGACAAACAATGGTGAGAACCTATTTATACATTTCTAAAATCGAAGGTGAAAAGGCGCGCCAAAATACTTCAATTGTGTCGACACTGTTGAAAAGTGTCGACACTTACTTCTAATATCTCGACAACTATGTGTCGACACAAATATAGTCGACAGAATATATGTATCGACACTAATATATCTCAGCTCGACACTTAATCGAGACTCTACTCGACTAATTCTGTGTAAATCCTAAGTGTCGACACCACCCTGGATGTGTCGACACCTACACTGCATGTGTCGACACTAATTCTCTGAAGTGTTGACACAGACTTCCTAGATGTGTCGACACCATTTCTCTGAAATGTCGACACCACTTCTATGTGTCGACACAGACAACTCTGTGTGTCGACACTATTTTACTTAGCCAATTTTTGTAAACTATTCTAAGTTTATCATACCTAATTCAATTTTAAACTTATTGAATTTGGTTTCATCTAAGGACTTAGTAAATATATCAGCTAACTGATTATCTGTCTTAACATACTCTAGGGAAATGTCTTCTTTTTCCATATGTTCTCTTAGAAAATGATATTTAATTTCTATATGCTTAGTCATACTATGGGAGACAAGATTATTTGCAATAGAAATGACACTAGTAGAGTCACAAAATAAAGGTGTCCTACTTACTTGAATACCATAATCTTCTAGCTGATGTTGAATCCATAGAAGTTGAGCACATCAACTTCCTGCAGCCACATACTCTGACTCAGCTGTGGAGATAGCCACACTGGTCTGCTTCTTGCTACTCCATGACACCAGCCTTCCTCCTAGGAATTGACAGGTTCCTGTAGTACTCTTCCTATCTTCCTTGCAGCCTGCAAAATCTGCATCTAAATAACCTATCAGTACAAAATCTCCATTCCTAGGGTACCAAAGGCCTAGATAAGGTTTGCCCTTAAGATATCTCAATATCCTTTTGACTGCTGTCAGATGAGATTCTTTAGGGCAAGCTTGGTACCTAGCACAGACACATGTAGCATACATGATATTTGGTCTACTAGCAGTCAAATACAGTAGGGAGCCAACAATCCCTCTATACAAAGACTCATCTACAGGTTTCCCTGCATCATCTTTGCTTAGAGACATGTTTGACCCATAGGAGTTTTCATGGTAGTGGATGATTCCATATCATACTTCCTTATCAACTCTAGGGTGAACTTAGACTGGCATATGGATAATCCACTTTCAGTCTGTCTAACTTGGAGACCCAAGAAGAACTTAAGTTCCCCCATACTGCTCATTTCAAATTGTCCTTGTATAAGTTTTGCAAACTTACTGCAAAGACTACTTTCTGTAGACCCAAATATTATGTCATCTACATATATTTGGACTAAGATAATCTTGTCTCTGGATTCCCTAAGGAATAGAGTCTTGTCTATTTTCCCCCTTGAGAATTTATTCTCAATGAGGAAACTAGACAGGGTTTCATACCAAGCCCTAGGGGCTTGTTTTAACCCATACAAAGCCTTCCTAAGTCTATATACATAATCAGGTTTAAGAGAGTCAACAAAACCTGATGGCTGCTCAACATAGACTTCTTCCTTCAGATTTCCATTTAGAAAAGCTGACTTAACATCCATTTGATATATCTTAAACCCTTGAAATGTTGCACAGGCAAGGAACATCCTTATTGCCTCCAGTCTTGCTACTGGAGCAAAGGTTTGATCAAAATCAATACCTTCTTCCTGCATATATCTTTTTGCAACCAGTCTAGCTTTGTTCTTTATAATGACTTCATTCTCATCCAACTTGTTCCTAAAGATCCACTTAGTTCCAATAATGTTGTGGTCTTTTGGTTTAGGAACAAGCTCCCAGACCTTGCATCTTTTGAATTGATTCAGCTCTTCTTGCATGACCTCAATCTAATGAGGGTGTATGATTGCTTCTTCAAATTTCTTTGGCTCAACTTGGGATAGGAAACTTGAGTAAAGAACTATACTTAGATTCCTGCTCCTTGTTTGCACTCCTTGTCTGGGATCTCCAATTATTTGATTGGCTGGATGATCCTTTAAGTGCCTATTTGCTGGAGGCAGTCTGTCTTCAGGTTGTACACCTTCAGTTTCTTCATTTAGCTGCACTTTTTGGTCTTCTTCAGCATCAGGAGTATCATGTACTCCTCCTGGACAGCAGCCACTATCTTCCACTTGCTGATTTGCAGTAGATCCTTCTGCAATAGTAAGCTTGTCCATCTTCTCAGTTACACCTGTGGAGCTGCAAACACTTCTTGGCAATTCATTGTTAATGAGTCTAGCTTCATCAAAATTACATGAACAGACTCTTCTAAAACTTGAGTAATCAAGTTGTAGACCCTATAAGGCTTACTATTATTGATGTACCCAACAAAGATCCCCTCTTGGGATTTGGCAGCAAACTTGGTTAGATAAGACTTACCATTGTTAAGTATATAACACTTGCAACCAAAGATCCTGAAATAGGATAAATTTGGTTTTCTGCCCTTCACAATCTCATAGGGGGTCTTCTTGTGGCTCTTGGTGATAGTAGCCCTATTGATCACATGACAAGTAGTGTTTACTGCCTCAGGCCAGAAATATTCTGGGAGAGATGTGTCACTCAATAGGGTTCTACCAGCCTCTATCAAGGTTCTATTTTTCCTTTCAGCAATACCATTTTGCTGAGGTGTTCTTGGTGAGGAAAATTCCTGAAAAATTTCAAATTCTTCACACAGTTTTGTCATACTTTCAGACTGAAATTCAGTACCATGGTCACTTCTGATTTTGACCACTGTACTGTCTAATTCATTCTGAATTTGTTTGACAAAACTATACAAGATACTTGGGGTTTCAGATTTTTGTCTAAGGAATAACACCTAGGAAAACCTTGAATAGTCATCTACAACCACAAATGTGTAGACCTTCCTACCTAGGCTGTGAACTGGCATAAGACCAAAAAGATCCATATGCAAGAGGTATAAACACCTCACAGAATCCTTGTTCTCAAAGCTATGAAAGGTGGATTTGGTCTGCTTGCCTTTTTGATAAGCTGAGCATATCTCATCCTTTATACACTTAACCTGAGGATCATTCCTCACTAACTCTTTGCTAAAGAGTTGGCCAATTGTCTTATAGTTAAGATAAGCCAGCCTCTTGTATCATTTAACACAATGTGAGACTTTCTCATTAGCTACAAGACAAATAGGAGAAACAATGTTCTCACACATAATGTTTAGACAATAGACATTTCTCTTCCTATATCCTGTCAGAATGATCTTTTGATCACCTGACCTCTTGATATGACAACCATTTTTGACAAATGAGATGTCATATCCTAAATCCCTCAGCTGACTTATGCTAATGAGGTTATGTTTCAAACCCTTTACATAAGCCACTTGAGTAATTGTAATTTGGTTACTGAAAATGTTACCAAAGCCTTTGATGATTCCTTTTTTTGAACCACTAAAGGTAACTTTAGGGTCATCCTTGATTGATGTATAGTCCTTCAGCAACCACCTTGTTCCAGTCATGTGCCTGGAACATCCACTGTCCAAGTACCATATAGGGGCATGACCACTTGGACTTACCTGCAAAACAGATTATTTAACCTTAGAGCCCAAATAACTCTTGGGTCCTTGGTGCAGGTTAGTTTGACTTTTAACAAAACTACCTGTAGCACTTCTAGCAGGCAGTTTGCTACTCTCCTTGACACTTGAATTGTGCCAACAATCTATGGCAAAGTGGCATACCTTGCCACAACACCAGCACTCAAATCTGTTGTACCTTTGTTTAGGTATAATCCTGGCTGTTTTATCTACAACAGGCTTCTTGTTGAGTGTTGGGGCTTTGCCCTTAGATTTGGACCTAGCTGTCCAGGCAGGTTTTGTAAACCTCAATCCAGTTTTACCCTTATGAGGTACAAACTCATCTATCAAAGGTAAAACTGATTTTGGTTTAGAAAAACTTGCTACAATATCTCTCTCCTTCTGAAGTCTAGCCTCCAGATTTCTAATATGATCATTCTTAAATATAATACTACCCATCTAAATAACAGTAATGTTCTTCAGCCTTGCTATTTCATTTAGTTTCTGATCAAGCAACTTGTCTGAATCAGCAGCAGCCAATTTAAGACTAGCAATCTCCTTTGCCTGAGTTTTGGCTAAGATTTTGCTTTTTTTTCAAGGCCTGCAACAAGTCCCTATATTCATCAATTAACTGATGAATATCTCCTTCAGATTCAGACCCACCCACATCACTTGATGCAGATGTATTTGATTCTGACTCAGTACTAGAAATTGAACTTGAAGAACAACTTTGTACCTTACTTGGTACAGGCTGATCCTGGATTTTGTCTCCTTCAGATAAGACCATCAATCCTTTGCACTGATTGTCCTCATGCTCATAAATTGAATTCATCAGCTGCATGAACTCATCTTCCTCCTCTTCAGCAAACAATCCAATATAAGCTTCAGCTTCTGAATCTGTTTCTGAAGATGACTGATCAGTCAAACTCTTATCCTTCTTAGCAACAAAGGACCTTTCCTTTTTGCCCTTAAACTGAGTCTTCTTCTTGTCAGTTGACTCTTTCCTCTTTTCTGGACAGTCAGCTAATATATGTCCTTGTCTATTGCAACAATATCATACTATCTTTGAGGATGTAGTTTTACTTGGCTTGGACTTTCTTCTGTCATTCCTTGATGACTTCCTGTTCTGATAGTAGTCATCTTTTGTCTGTGAAGTGGATGGCTTAGACCTCCACTGCTTCTTTTTCAGAAACTTTTGAAAATGCCTAGTGAAGGCTGTAAAGTCTTCATCACTTTCACTGCTTTCTGAATTCTTACTATCTGAATTTTCTGTGACTGTCTCAGCAACTATTTGAGATGGAGATGGAGACTTGCTTCTATACTTCCTAGTGGCTTCAGTCTTGAAGGCCACAGCTCTTTCCTTATGCTCCACTCTAGTTATCTTCTCTTCCTTCTTTCTAACCATTAACTGCATTTCATAAGATAGCAGTTTTCCAAACAAGGTTGGAGGAGATATATCAGCTAATTTGGCCATTTCCCTAATGACACAAATCTTGGTATCCCAGTCCTTAGTCAGGGATCTTAAGAACTTGTCATTCAGCTTATAGTTACTGAATTCTCTTCCATAGGACATCAATTCATTGACTATCCTATAGAATTTCTTGTAACATTCAGTAATGCTATCAGACTTTCCTTGTCTGAAGCTTTCATACTCCTGATTTAACAAAGACTTCCTGTCTTGTCTTACCTCTTCAGATCCCTCCATGTAAATTATTAGTGTGTCCCACATTTCTTTTGAGGTTTTACAATGTATTAGGTTCTGAATTGTGGCATCATCAATTGCACTTACAATAATATTCTGGGCCCTCTTGTCCATAGTGGCCAGTATTATTTCATCTTTAGTCATTTCTAAATAATCCTTAGGAGTTTTCTGATTTACATCTAGAATGGAGATCTTTATTGGCACATATGACCCTTCTTTGACTGTGATGTATATTCTTGGGTCAGATGCTTCCATAAAGAGTCTAACCCTTTCTTTCCATATGCCAAAAATCTCTTTTCTGCAGATTGGCAATTTCATGGATCCTAGCACTTTATGATTCTCAGTAGAACCCATTTTCTTGATTCTTGATTATTCTGATTCTGCCTACATGATCTTTACTCAGACTGTTATGTCCTTTTTGAGTAACCTCGCTTTGATACCACTTGAAAGAAATAGTACCTAATCACCTAGAGGGGGGTGAATAGATGAACTTAATCTTTTTTTAAAATTACAGGCAGAAACACTGAATAATAAGACCTGTATTTACAATTCTCTACAGCAATTCAGCACAGATAATACAACAATCACAGAATTAATCACACACAGAGTACACACATATTTTTATAGTGGTTCCCCAAGGTCTGGGTACATCCACTTTCCCCCTTCGCCTATCTAGTAGTGTACTAGATTCGGCCTAACTTCTCGACTTCTTCTCAGATCCTCAGATCTTACAGCTCAGAACCCCAATCAGGTTCCTACAACTCAGAGTGATCTCACTCCTACAACTCAGGCACAAAACCCCTACCACTCAGTCTTCACCAAGACTTACACTCAGAGAACAAAGTCTCCTACAACTCTGGCACTAGGCCCTACCTCAGTCTTCAACAAGACCTACACTTAGCCTTTATAAAATAGGCTTACAGCTCAGATCCCTTAGGATCCTACAGAAAATAAAGTTTACAAAGTATTTAACCACAACTCTGAAAGAGAGAGATGAGTTGACTGGTTTCTTGATGAGTTCTTGGAAGAACTTGACAGAGATCAACCTCCCTTGGTTTTCTTCAAAGCTTCTTGAATTAGAACACAATAAGGTTGTATCTCTATGCAGATGATCTTCAATCAACTGCTGTCTTGAGATTCTGATTTCAATCTGAATCTTACTTAGCAGCCCGGTTCAACAGCTGCTCTTCTTAGAAAGAGCTTTCTCTCTCCAACTTCTTAGATCTTCTCTTGAATGTCTTCTTCTTTGTTGTGTTGTTTTTCAATTCATTGATCCTTGATCATTCACTTTTTTGTCGAAGGAGAAAGGTCTATAAATAAGCTTTCTCCATGGTGACCGGCTGATCCGGTTTCTAACAACTTTCTGACGGCTCTGACAGTTGCAGTTGACCGGTTGAAATGACAGCTGTCAAGTCATCCAGTCACTTCTTGAAATCTCTGTCACTGTCTGAAAGTGTCGAGACAGATAATCTTTATGTGTCGACACAAATAGACTAAGTGTCGACACAAGTAGACTAAGTGTCGACACTAGCCTTGTTGGTGTCGACACAACTCCTTGTGTTGTTGTAACAGCTTCTCAACACTGCTTCTTCTGAATGTGTCGACAGTGATTCTGCGTGTCGACACAAGCCTTCTGTTGAATGTGTCGACACTGATTCTGTGTGTCGACACAAATACTTCTTCTTCAATACTTAATTGATTTCTGCTGTGTGTCGACATAACTCCTTTGTGTCGACACAACTCCTTGTGTTGAAACTTTGCTAAGTGTCGACACATCTACTTTGTGTCGACACATGTCTTCTATGTTGAAACTTTGCTGAGTGTCGACACATCTCCTTTGTGTCGACACATCTTCTTTGTGTTGAAACTTTGCTGAGTGTCGACACATCCTTCTAGTGTCGACACATGTACTTGAACTTTGTTGAAGTTTGCTGAGTATCGACACAGCCTCCTAGTGTCGACAATTTTGCTGTCGACAAAATTTCTCTGGGTGTTGACTCTGCCTCTAAGTGTCGACACTGATTATGTAGACAATTCTTCACTGTGTGTCGACACTGCCTATATGTGTCGACACTTTTCTTCTGGTGTCGAATCTGCCTTCCTGGTGTCGACACAATTACTCCAAGTGTCGACACAGCTTCTCTGAGTGTCGACACTAGCCTTCTTAAGTGTCGACACTTTTCTTCTAGGTGTCGACACATGGACTTAGAATCTTTTATACTTTCCCTGCAATTACTTAACCTGCACATATAAACTCAAAGCACATCAAATACACCTTGATGTATATCATTGAGTAGGGTGAGGCTTCTTCAAATCAGGTACATATATTCCAATGTACCCAACACCACCTCCACATGACCAGGTCCTCCTAAAGCACGAACAAACAAGGGTTCTTCGCCACCTCTATACGTGCAGCCATCAGTTCTACTTAGACAAAAACGAGCAGAGTTGCTTCCCTACCACAAATGAACAGGCCTCGGGTACTTCCGAAGTACGCATAAACCAAGGTCCGTTGCCGCCTCTCGAAACAAGCAGACCCTCGAGTTTATTTGTGCTGCCAAGGCAAGGGGGCAAGTGTCCTCCCTCATTGCACTTAAGCAACAAGTCCCGACGCTAATGCTCAGTGACAATCGCCAGAGATAGCGCGTAGCATGCAAGGAACGTAAGCATCTGATACTTCAGAACCACTGTATCGCGAATAAGCTTAATGTGTGAGGACATCTCCACCGCAAGGGCTGCAAAAGCGTGAAAGCACGTTATGACGCTAAGTTATGCACACAATGACAATGGCAAAATGCAAATAAAGGATACAAAGTGTGTGCACAACCCAAATACAATCAAGACATTCTCCGACATTGACATCACCTAAAGCATCGCTTTACTCCATGTGCCCGACATTCACTGAGATCTGCACCGACTTCACGTCCTGAAACACGTCAGTCCCCGACACTTTCTCCTTCTTCAATCGAGACAGCTCGGCCTCCACCAAAAAAGGCTTTGTCTTAACTATTGATGAGAACAAACACCAATTCATGCTTTCACATGAGAAAGGACATCAAGTCTTTCCGCATCTTCTAGTAGGAATAGACCTTCTAGTCATTCCGGGATGCAAGGACGGGGGGGGGGGGGGGACTCTCCATGTCTAAGAATCCGCCACCAGCGCCTCATGGCAACCGCTCAAGCTAACGCGATGCATCAAACTCATGTGTTCATATAAGGAGGAACGAAAAAAGCAACCATTTCGCACAGACACAACACACAAAGCACAAGGCAGGAGGGCGTCCCCACAATGTAACGCAAACGCCACACGGGTAGGGCGCGAACAATTAACCGCAAGAACTACCGTCGAGGCGTCATCCGCAGAGCTTTCAACTAACAAAACAATACCCAAGTTAGAATCTGCCAAGATATCCCGCCTAATGTCAACTGCAGGACTTTCTCCTCGCAAAACGGACACAGAGTTATGCCAAGACACAAACACCCCTGCAAAACATCACAAGCAAGCAGGAAATCATAAGATAAAGGCAAAAAGTCAAGGACAAAATTCTCAAACTCGACGCTCCGCGATTCACGACCCACGAAAATTTGGTGGCATTTTATGGGGTTCTCCCTGAATTTTCGAAGCCAAAACGAAAAGATTTTGACCAAAGACATGAAAGGGAGCCAACCCGACAAAACGAGCCACGTGCACCCGCATAAAGGGTCTGAGATCGCCTCGAGAGAAAGATGGAGCCAGCACAAACACACAAGCGCACATCGCGCGCAAGCGTGCGAGCAATCACACACGCAATCATCATGCATTCCTCGCATGCGCACATGCGTTGTACCCGCGTGCAAGTAGCAGCGTGCACAATAGTGAGCGTTGCCGTGTGCGTGGGTTGCCCGCGCGCGACTCCCGCATAGGACGCCCACGTGCGAGCGTCGTGCGCGTCGGTGGCCATCGCCTCCAACCATCACCAGCCACCGGCCGCCGCCACCATCAACCACCCTGCCTGGACTGCCGGGGGTGGGGCACTTTCGTCTTTTTGTAAAATTGGCGATCCAATTGACCAAAACAGAGCGACGTTATTCGCCACCTCAAAATCCGTCCGGACTCAATTGCCTCAAAGTCCCTCAAGAAAACTATAAAAGGACCCCCTGACCCTCATTTGAAGACACGTAACTCCAGAGACTAGAGAGAACTCTGAGATTTTCCGGCGAGGACGTGCGACTTAGATCATTCCTTCCATCGGGATTCGCTACACACCCTCTCTAATGCGAATGCATCTCAAGGTGTCAAAGACATGCCATTCTTCTCCACATGAGCGCTCTCATCAAGGCACCGACTTAACAAGAGTGCTTCCATTGAGGTTCCGAAGACTTGACGATTTTCCCTTTGAAGCGCTCTCACCCAAGCTCCAAAGGCTTAGTTTATTTTCTACTATTTTCATATTCATAACTTGTAACAGAGAGGTAACTTGTCACCCTCTGAGGAGATTTCTTAACTCCTGTAAACTCAATTGAAATAGTGGATTTTGGCCCGACATAGATCCAACCACGTAGTTCTCACCATTTCCGAGTTTTTCACGTTAAAAAAAATCTTTTGCTATTTGCTATTGTTTTCCATTGTTTGTTTGCCCGCCAGGTCCAATTCCAAGCTAAGGCGGTCTGATTCTCCGGACTGGAGAAACACCGGGTGACCAGCAACAATACCCTTAACGATCGGTTTTGAGGGATTCCAAATCAGTTGCAAATGAATTCGGTCGATCATATCGTGCCTAACGGTTTTGCACTTTTGTCGGAGGTGGAGAGAACATTTTCTAGGCATTATACTGGTCGCGACCTATTCACAAATCCACTTCCTCTCCATTTGAGTTCAAATGAATAATGTTCATTTCTAAATCTAAATTAATTTAGGGTATTGTTATTAGCAAATCTTATTTGACTTCTTGCAAATCATTACTATTAGCATACCTTCATTTTTAAAAATGACTATTTGAAAATATTTTTGCTACTAGCAAAATACTATACAAAATTAAAAAAAAAAATAACTAAGAAATATCAAAGAGCACATATTAACCTCATATAACCAGTATAAGTATACTATAAATAACAAGAATACACTATAAATACAATTCCCCCGTAGTAATATTCAAAACTTTAAAACTAAGCAAGAATGTTAACTGAAACGTGAAAGCAAATGCGATTAGAAAAAAAAATCTAGCTTCGGAGGCACGGTTAATTTGACCATCAGCCTCAGCTCTCTTCCAGGAACTAAGAGTACAGTGGAACTATTCAGTTTTAATAATAAATTTAGGTGATTGTTAACCACAACCCGTTATTGGATAGTCGCACCCCAAAATCTCATAATTTTTTACGTCTTTTCGAAATGCGCATTTTCGAAATACGCCTTATACATGCAATATTAGGAAACGTGCTCAACACTAAAGTTGTAGATCTCGACGAGATCTACAACTTTCGTGTTGAGCACTTTTCCTAAAAATGCATGTATAAGGCGTACTTTGAAAATATGCCCAGATTGTGTGCATTTCAGAAATAAGTCTTGTACATGCAATTTCAGGAAAAGTGTTCAACACGAAAGTTGTAGATCTCGTCGAGATCTACAACTTTCG
Organism: Platanthera guangdongensis; assembly: GCA_039583875.1. NCBI lineage: Eukaryota > Viridiplantae > Streptophyta > Magnoliopsida > Asparagales > Orchidaceae > Platanthera > Platanthera guangdongensis. Next base: position 128,270,963 of record CM077154.1, on the reverse strand, counting down.
TGTTGAAAACTTTTCCTGAAATTACATGTACAAGATGTATTTCGAAAAAATGTGAAAATTAGGAGATTTTGTGGTGCGACTAACCAATAACAGATTGTAGTTAAGAATCACCTGAATTTATTAAAATATATACCAGTTTACTGAAGTAACAAAACAAAAGCAGACAAATAATACATCAAAAACAGTTTACAAGAGATAAATTTTATCAAACATTTGGAAACCTTAGTATCTAAGAAGAGCCACCTAATAGTGGTCTAACACATGAATCAGAGCCACCTAATAGTGGTCTAATAGGGCGTATTTCTGAAAGAGGCAAAATCTGGGCATATTTTCAAAGTACGTATTGTAAATGCATTTTTAGGAAAAGTGCTCACCACGAAAGTTGTAGATCTCTTCGAGAGATCTACAACTTTCGTGGTGAGCACTTTTCCTAAAATTGCATGTAAAAGACGTATTTCGAAAAAACGCGAAAAGTTACGAGATTTTAATTGGGATGCGACTTGCCAATAATGGGTTGCGGTTAACAATCGTCTTTCAAAATAAGGAAAAAATTTGAAGTTTGGGAGAATTTTAAGCTTGCTAACAACCAAATAAAATTTGCTGATAACAACTCCCTTAATTTATGATTGATTAGAGGAATTTACTAATTTAATACATTTATACTTTTTCTTTAATAAAATGAAATTATATACTTTAGATAAAAAATGAGACTCGGGCTCTGTTTGGAAGGACTTTTTTCTTCCTTTTCGTTTTCTGTAAAATGTTACCGTTCATAATTTTGTGTTTGTTTTCTCTATTAGTGAAAAACATAGCTCATCCAATAGCAGTTATTTTATTTTTTTAAAATATCACTTGTCTACAAAATTGTGCGAACAGAAAAAAACGGGCCGAAAATTGGAGTAATGTAAACTTTATTATTCCAAAAAAGTATCAATTACAATGGTACAGCCTCCCTTTTATAGAATGGAGGAGATAAGAGAGATTACAGTTAAACAATGTGGGACTAAAAATTTACAAGTATATGCGGTTTTACAAAAAGACAAACCGGACAGGTCGTGCGGTTAGACAAACCGGCTAACCACCCGACTACCAACAGGAGGAGAACAAGCAACACAGAGAGGAAGCAGCCATAGGAGACCGCTAGACCGCCCGACCTCCAAGTCGTCTCAGACAAGCCGCCTGACCGCTGGAACACCAAACTGTAACAACCCGACACACAGACCGGCTGGGAGAAACCGCCAGACCGCCCGGTCTCCATCCTGCAACACTCCCCCTCAAGATGGAACATGGATATCAATCATGCCCAGCTTGTCGCAGATGTGGAAAAAAGAAGCGGACACCGGCTTGGTGAAGACGTCTGCCAACTCATTGTCAGAAGTGACGAACAGAGTGCAAATCTGTTTCTTCAATATCTCTTCTCGAATAAAATGACAGTCGACTGTTATGTGTTTTGTTCTCTCATGAAAGACCGGATTTTTGGAAATATATATCGCGGCCTTGTTGTCACAGAACATATGAAGAGGATAGTGGTAAACCTCTCCTAAGTCAAGCATAAGAGCCCGCAACCATTTCAACTCACATGTAGTCGACGTCATGCTGCGATATTCTGCCTTTACACTAGACCTCGAAACCACAGACTATTTCTTGCTCTTCCAACTCACAAGATTGCCTCCAACAAACGTGTAGAAACCTGAGGTCGATTTGCGGTCCCCTTTATCATCAGCATAACTTGAATCAGAGTATGCTTCAACCCTTAGGTGACCATTCTTTTGAAAGAGTAGTCCTTTCCCTTGTGCTGCTTTAATATACTCTAATATCCTCAGGACAGATTGTAAATGACACTCCCTAGGAGCTTGCATGAACTGACTCACCTTGCCAACAACATAAGAGATGTCGGGTCTGGTTACCGTGAGATATATGAGCTTGCCCACCAGACGCCGGTACCTTGTAGGATCGGATAGAAGAGGCGAGTCATCTGTCCAAGTTTTGTCTTCTCCAGCAGCCATAAGGCAACGTGCAGGTTTAGCACCAGTCAATCCTGCCTCCTTTAAAAGATCAACAACATACTTTCGTTGGGAAAGGACCATGCAGTTGGACTTTCTTGAGATTTCAATCCCCAGAAAGTATTTCGGGGAGCCCATATCCTTCGTGACCAGGTGTTGACGAAGGTGTTTCTTTGTCAATAATACCCAATCCTGGTCACCGGCAGTAAGAAGAATGTCATCAACATAAACCGCAAGAACAATCAGACCAGAGACGGTTTTTCGAACAAACAAGGAGTGATCTGTTGAGCTTCTTGTAAAACCAATGGCCGCAACAATGCCACTGAACTTGTCAAACCAGGCACGAGGACTCTGTTTGAGCCCATAGATAGCCTTCTTTATACGACATACTCGTGTCTCCCCCGGAGCAACATACCCAGGAGGTTGCTCCATGTAAACATCTTCCTGCAGATCACCATAGAGGAAAGCATTCTTAACATCCAGCTGTGAAATGGGCCAATCCCTGTTAACAGCCACAGAGAGAAGAACCCTAATAGTGCTGAGACGAGTCACGAGAAAGAAAGTGGCAAAGTAATCAATGTCATAAGTTTGGGTAAAACCCTTGGCAACCAGGCGAGCCTTGTAACGATCCACACTGCCATCGGGGAGGAACTTCACCACAAAGACCCAACGACAACCAACAACATCTGTGCCAAAAGGAGGAGGAACAAGGGTCCAGGTACCCCGTTCAGTGAGAGTAGCAATCTCCTCATCCATGGCAGCTTTCCAATGAGGAATAGTAAGGGCCTCCTGATAGGAACGGGGGGTGGCAGTGACCGAGATAGCCAGTGCAAATGCTCTGCGAGAGGGGGTAAGACGATCATATGAAACAACTGCAGCAAGCGGGTGTTGGGTACATGCCCGAACCCCCTTACGAAGAGCAATCAGGAGATCCAGATCAGCAGGTTCCTCAGTATCCGGAGCATCCGTGGGGGAGTGAGCTGGCCCGGGAGTAGAGAGAGACGGTTGCAGGGAGGAAGGAGATAGCGGAGGAGATGGTGGAGATGGTGGAGAGGGTGGAGATGACAGAACGTCAGTGGGAGTAGAAGGAATTAATAGGGGGCTAGGAGACGGAGGATCAACAGGTGTAGAGGAAGAAGCGTGAGAGAAGTATGATGCATTTTCAAAGAAGGTGACATCCGCAGAGACATATTGCTTGCGGGTAACGGGATCAAAGCAACAATAACCTTTCTGAGTGGTAGAGTACCCTAGAAAGACACATTTAGTGGCACAGGGTGAGAGTTTGTCACGGGTGGCAGCGGGAGAGTGCACAAATGCGGTGCACCCAAAGATGCACAGAATATGAGGAAAAGGATTCTTGTTTGGATAAAAAATGGATAATGGGGTGGCACCGCGAAGAACGGTGGAGGGAATGCGATTGATGAGATAACAGGAGAGGAGGACAACATAGCCCCAATAGGAGCGAGGAACATACATTTGAGTCAGCAGAGTGCGAGCGACGCCAAGGAGGTGATAGTTTTTGCGTTCCGCCACCCCATTTTGTTGTGAGGTGTAGACACACCTAGTTTGATGAATAATACCATGATGCATACAAAAAGAAGAGAATTCATGGCTAAGATATTCCTTAACATTGCCAGAACGAAGGATTTTAATAGACGTATCAAACTGAGTCTTAACCATAGAATAAAACGATGTCCAGACAGAGAAAATCTCGGAGCGATCCTTTATAAGTTACACCCACGTACACATAGAGAAATCATCAATAAATGTGACAAAATATGAACTACCCGACTGATGGTGAGGGTAGGAGCAGGACCCCATATGTCAGAGTGAACGAGGTCGAACGGATGGGAAGAGCCCCGACTTTGCATTGGTGGGAAGGATGAGCGGTGATGTTTGCCAAGTTGACATGCATCACAGTTTAGAGGAGGATGATGAGGAGGGAGGTGGGGCAGAAACTGACGCAGAAGTCGGGGAGGAGCATGTCCAAGGCGAAGATGCTATTGAAGAAGATCTGTAGAGGAGGAGGAGAAGGCGAATAAAGCAGAAACGTTGTCGAGGAAGTAGAGGCCGCCGCTCTCAGTCCCAGTAGCAATCGTCCGTTGGGAGTCCGGATCCTGAAAAGAACAATAGGTAGGGGTGAATGTGACAGAACATTGTAGTTGTTTGCGTAAAGAAGTAACCGATAATAAATTGCAAGGAAACTTGGGCACATAGAGGGTATCAGCCAGGCAGAGAGATGAAGCGACTTGAACCATGCCCGTCCCATTGACTGGTGAGGGAGAGCCATCCACAACAATGACCGGGGGCAACCGATCATGTGTTTCAAGAAGAGAGAAACACTGAGGATTGTCTGTCATATGATTTGTAGCACCAGAGTCGATTAGCCATCTTCCGCGAGTAACGGCGTGAGCACTACCAGAAGAGGTGACCACCGAGGCAGACAACCTGGAGGAGGTGGAAGCCATGGAAGAGAGACTGTGCGAGAATAGCAGGAAGCAGGAGAGGAGCAAGCCGCGACAAAACAGAAAATAGGTTGTGCGGCTAGGAAGGGTACGACCAAGAAGCAAAGCAAAGCAAAGGGAAAGAAGTAGCACGACTTGCGAGAAAGTCGGGCGAATAGAGGAGACGAACAAGTCGCATGGCTAACGCTTAGGTCGCGACGACTAGCAAGCAGGAGCGGCTAGAAGGCAACAGTCGCGGCGACTTAGGAACAAGTCACGTCGACTAAGAAGAGAAGAGCGGCGAGAACAGGCCGCATCGACTTAAAGGGCAGGTCGCAACGACAAAGAAAAGGAAGCAAGGAACCAAGCCGCGAAGACAGGTCGCGGAAAGGAGAAACATGCCGCGAGAACAGGTCGCGGGAAGGGACAAGCCGCGCGAACAGGGCAACGGGCAGAAGAGAAATCAAGCCGCGAAAACAGGTCGCGGAAAGAAAGATGAAGCCGCGAGATTAGAGAGAGCGCACACAATCAGGAGGAAAGTACCGAGTCCTCTGATACCATGTGCAAACAGAAAAAAAAACAAGCCAAAAATTAGAGTAATGTAAACTTTATTATTTCAAAAAGGTATCAATTACAATGGTATAACCTCTCTTTTATATAATGTAGTAGATGAGATTGATTACAGTCAAGCAATGTAGGACTAAAAATTTACAAGTATATGCGGCTTTACAAAAAGACAAATCGGACATGTCGTGCGGTTAGACAAACCGACTAACCGCCCGACCACCAACAGGAGGAGAACAAACAACACAGAGAGGAAGCCGCCATAGGAGACCGCTAGACCGCCCGACCTCCAAGTCGTTTGAGACAAGCCGCCTGACCGCTGGAACACCAAACAGCAACAGCTCGGCACACAGACCGGCTGAGAGAAACCGCCAGACCGCCCGGTCTCCGAATAGCAACAGACCGCCCGGTCTCCATCCTGTAACAAAAATAAAGATAATATTATGGACGATAATATTTTATGGATAATTTTATACGTACCTAAAGAATACCTAAATACCATAAAAAGTGGAGTCCATACCCCTATTTTCATAGCAAAAACATCGGACCATTACTCCAAATTCATCAAACTCAGCAAAATTTAATTTATTTTATTGTGTCGGGAACATTTTTAGTGATTTTTAGATGAATTTTAGGCAAGCCTGCCCAAAAGGCCCGATCGGGCCTGCCCGGACCGGGCCTGATCGGGCCCGGGCTTTTGCAAACCGGGCCGAGCCCGGGCCCTTTCTTTATCGGGCTCGGGCCGGGCCCGGGCTTTGACCCCGGGAAGGGGCCCGAGCCGGCCCCCCGGGCCAGGCCGGGCCGGGCCGGGTCGGGCCCAGGCCGGGCCCTCTTAAGAAAAAAAATACTTTAAAAAATTAAAAAAATGAAATAAAAATTAGAATAAAAAATTTTATTAATATTGAAATTTTAAAAAACAAAATTACACTTTTAAAAAAAAATAGAAAAAAAAAGAAATTTATTATTTTAAATGATAGTAAAAAAAATTACATTTTTACAAATTCAGATTGTACATCTGCTCTTCAATTTCCTCGGAGCTCTCCTCCAACGCTGAAATGTGTTGCTTCTTATTCGTAGCATCCAAATAATCCTTGTAGCAGATGCATAGTTCGAGTGATTCTTCATTTAGTCGGCTCCTCCGCGTGTTCAAAATCCTGCCACTAAGAGAAAAAGCGGACTCCGAATCTACTGTACTAGCTTGAATTGTTAGTAAATCACGGGCCATATAAGCCAAAATAGGATATGTATTAGCTTTACCTTTCCACCACTTTAAGATATCGAAGTTTTCGATCTCTTCCGTAGTCATAAAATCACGAAATTGTGTTTCCGTATACAGTCCTAATTCGTTTAAACTACTCGATGTGCGTGCTTTTTTTTTTTCTGGAAGCTAATTCTAAAATTTTATTTGTAAAAGAATCTTTTGTCCTACGTTGTGTTATTTCTTCTCGTGGTCGTGAGCCATATAAGTTATCGTAATAATTAAAACATTCGGTAAAAATAGAATTAAATTTAGTAGTACTAACGTCGTCAACGTCATCGAAACTTATATTTATGTCTAAGTTAACGTTAATTTCATCTATTAAATTTTCTACGCCGTCTACAGCGAATAACGAGTTTAAAGCGGCGGCGCATGAAAATGCAAGAGGCATTTCTCTATGATATTTTAAAAATTTTTCTTCTATTACTTCAATTAAAGGAAGCCATCCGGAGTGTTGCTTAAAATAGTTAAGTTTTTGTGCGATATTTACAAAATTTTCAATTACTAACGAGCTAGTGAGATAATAAACACCAGATAAAAAACAGTCGCCCTATAAAAACATTTTAATAAATCCATGTAATGAAATAATACGTCCCAATCGTTATCAGTTAAATTATGATTATTTGTCATAGTGTAATATTCCATAAGAAGTGTTTTTTGTTGAAACGCTCTTTTTAACATTTTATATGTGGAGTTCCATCTTACAGACATATCAAATTGAGGTTTCAAATATTTTTGACCTTGTGCGATCACAAATTTTCGAAAATCTTGACTTCGCTGTTTGGTACAACTAAGTTTAAAACGTGACACACACATCGAGTGTGAAAAAACGCACCGTTGAGCATTGGTTTTAATTCACGTTTTAACCACTCTACTGCGGTGTTGTTATTACTAGCGTTATCAAAAGAAATACTCATTATTTTATCCTTTATTTTAAATTCACGCAAACATTTAATAATTACCGAATATATAGCCTTACCCGTGTGCGGAAATTCAAAACCTTCAAAACATATTACGCGCTTATTTAAATCCCATGAAACGGGATCGATCCAATGAGCCGTTATACAAATATAAGATAACCCTACCCTTACGCTACTACTCCAAACGTCGCTCGTTAAACTCACACGTCCCTCGAAAGTTTCAAAAAATTTTATTAAATCTTGTTTTGCATCAAAATATAATTTAAGTGCGTCGCGTCTAATAGTGGATCTACTTAGCTGTTGATATTTGGGCTGAAGCCCTTCGTGTATATACTCTGTCGTCTCATCGTTGTCGTAGTGACTGAATGTCAACCCACGTTTGATGACGTTTTTCACCTGTAGGTCTCGCTGTCTTGCTTGATCGTACGTCCAAATTTGTCCTGATGCTGATATTTGTCCCTGACTGGACTCGGGAGCTTGCTTTGCAAAACAGGACTTAGCGTGTCTCGCTAGTGTTGAGTTGCCGGTAAGAGTTAGCAACTTTGAGCACAACTTGCACCGCGCCTTGAATTCGTCGCCGACTTTAACCTTGTCGAAATGCTCCCAGACGGGCGCCCTCCGATTATGCTCCACCACTTCGGCCGTGCTTTGAGTCGACGACGCCGGCGTTGAGGACGACGATGCCATGCAGCGAGAGAGAGTAAGAGAGTAAGAGAGGGAGAGAATAAGTGAGAGAGAGAGTGGAAGAGAGAGAGAGTGAGTGAGTGGAAGAGAGAGAGAGAGAGAGAGAGAGAGAGAGAGAGAGAGAGAGAGAGAGAGAGAGAGAGAAGAGAGAGAGAGAGAGATGGGATCGGGTAGGGGGGGGGGGTTTATAAAAAAAAAAATTAATAAATTTTTTTTTAAAAATAAAATATGGCCTAGGGCCTAGGCTTTTGCCTAGGCCAAAACACTGCAGCCAGCAGGGCTGCTGCAGCCCTGCTGGCTGCAGTTCCAACGGCTCTAAGAGCCGTTGGCAGCAGGTCCGGGCCGGCCTGCGGGCCCGGTCCGGGCTTCGTCCGGGTCCGGGTCCGGGCCCAGGCCGGCCCGGCCCGGGCCGGGCATCGGGCCGGGTTAGCCCCCAAAATCAGGGCCCTGTAAGGGCCCTGAGCCCGGTCTCGGCCCGGGCCGGGCTTTTTCCAGGCCGGGCCGAAAAAGGCTTTCGCCGGGCCGGGCTCGGGCCGGCCCACTGGGCCCGGACCTTTTGGACAGGACTAATTTTAGGTATGTAGTTCGGTCCATATTTTATAGATAAGGGGAAGGAGAAAATAACGCGCTCCGAGACGGCGTCTCAATGTTCACCGTCTGCCTTTCTCAGCCGGTGAGCATGGCCGCCTCCGGTGCCAGGTCATTTCTTCGATCCTCTTCTTTCCACCGCGCCGCCAGTGCGGTGCGCGTTTCCTGCTCGGAAGCCAGAGCCTCTCGCCCTCGCCACTACATTCCAAATTCGTGCTCGGCTTCGCCTCGCATCCACAGGTATCGTCGCCCAGTTTGACAAGTTCTAACAGATGTAAAGCGAAGACGAGAATGATAAGAGAAGGATTTAAACGCATCCTTTAGTTTTGTTTTCTTTGACTCTAGGGTTTAGGGTTTAATAATTCAGACACTGAGTCTGTCTTCTCTTGTCCTGATGAGGTCTCCGGCTGCTTTGAGTTTCTGCATCGAGTCGCTTCTTCCTTTGCACAACGCTACTGCTCTTGCTTTGATGACGTCCATGCTCTCAGTCTCGATGAAAGGCCATGGCTGGCTTTCGGAAGGTATCCGCGCCTTTTATTGCTGCTTTTCTCTGAAAATATTTCAATGGCTTCTTTTGAGTTAAATGTGACATGCTATATCTATTATTTTGACAGTGTTTTTGTTTTCTTCTTCTGGGCGTAGGTTTTTGTTACAGTCTGTTAAACAGGAAATCCCAAAGATACAAGGAAACGACATAGTAATTTAGGGCCTAATTCTCCGGTTTCATTCATTCACAGTGTGCTTAATTACATTGAATAAGGAAGCACTGTTTATATATACAGAGCCGTTTAAACAGAAAATAACAGAATAACTATCTTATTCAAATTTAAAACCTAAGTAATAGATATTACAAGAATGCCATTTATATAATTTATCACCCCCCTCAAGTTGGAATTTGTAATTTGGTACACAAATGCCCAACTTGGTTTATAGAAACATGAATTGAGAGTGACCAAGTGCTTTGGAGAATAAATCTACAACTAGTAGATGTGTTGGTAGATAGTGGGTAACGATCATGCCGGAAGCTAGTTTTTCTCGAACTAGGTATCAATCAGGCTCAATATAGTCAGTTCGTTCATGATAAACGAAATTAGAGGCAATATGAAGCGCATCTTGATTGTCACAGGCTAGAGAAACAAGAGTAGAATCTTTGAGCTGAAAGTTGTTGAATAGATTGAGACTTCATTTGGTTCGGCGGTGGCGGGTCGATCCGGCGGGTGGAAACGGAGTGTTCGAATCGGAGGGGGGAGGTGGCTTCTCCAAATGAAGCTTTTTTGGGCGTTTCTCAAGGCGGGCGGGTGGAAACGGAGCAAACGCCGCCGGAGGTTCATTTGTTTACCCGCCTTCCGGCGGCGTTTGCCCAAAACGGAGCGGCAAAACGCCGAACCAAATGGAGCCTGAGAAGCCAACTAAGCTTACGACAGACAGAGGCCATGACCCGACATTCAGATTCAGCTGAGGACTTAGAGACGGTGGAATGCATTTTTGATTTCCAGGAGATGAGGGAGTTCCCCAACAAAAAACAAAAGCAAGTTGTTGATTGTCTGGTCATGGGGCAACTGACAAGGTTCTCAGTCAAAATCATAAAATGCTGAAAGTTTTAAAGGAGAATTAGCAGGGAAATATAGTCCCTGCCCAAGAGTGCCTTTAACATACCACAAAATTTTGCAAGCCATATTTAAGTGAGGTTTTCGTGGTGCAACCATGAATTGGCTCGAAATATGGACAAAACAGGCTAGATAGGCCGAGTGACGGTTAGATAGATTAATCAACCAATTAATCTCCGATATGCAGTAGGATCAAGGATTATCTCACCATCATGATCATTGAGATGATGATTTTGTTTTATAGGAATTGAGTTAGATTTAGCTGCTATCAAGCCGATATCTGAAATAATATCTTCAACATACTTTTGTTGATGTAGAGAAAGGCCGACAAGAGTTCAATGTATTTTTGGGCCTAAAAAGTATGCCAAGGATCCTAAATTCTTTGGTTTGAACTGTTGGTGTAAATTAGAAGTTAATGTATTAATATCTGCTTGATGGGTGCTGACGAGAATTATATCGTCAACATAGGCCAAGAGAACAATAAAATGGTCATTGTTTAATTTGGTTAAAGAGAGCGATCACATTGAGATTGTGTGAAGTCAAGAGATATGAGTGTGCTGGAGAACTTGAAAAACCACTGTCTGGAGGATTGTTTAAGTCCATAGATTGATTTGAAAAGTCAGCAAACTGCATTCCCAGTTTTGTTAGTTGTTGAGGAGGCAAAACCAGGAGGTAGGCGCATATAAAGTTCCTTTAGGAGATCTCTATGCAGTAAAACATTGTTGACATCAAGTTGATGAAGAAACCAACCCTTTGAGGAAACAATTGCGAGAAGAGCTTGCACTGTGGTCATTTTAGCTACAGGTGCAATTGTGTCCTTGTAATTGAGGCCTTCTGTTTGACTATACCTTTTTTGCGATCAAGCGTGCTTTATATCAATCGATGGAGCCATCATGATGGTACTTGAGTTTATAAATCCATTTGCAGCCAATGACATATTTTCCAGGTGGTAACTTGATGATAATCCATGTGTTGTTTTCTTCTAAAGCCTGAATTTCAGATTTCATTGCATGTCTCCAATTGTCATCTTGACAAGCTTCAACATAGTTGTCAAGATCCTTGACTTACATGGGCGAACCACTAGGAGAAGCAATGTGATAGGTACCGGAGATGAATGAGAAAATATAATCACTCTGCCATTTGAGTTTAACAATAGGTTGAGTTGTATTTTTGGGCTTATAGTCAGATGGAATGATATCATGCAAATTAGGCTCAAAAGATAATGGTAGAGAAGTAGGTGAAGGAAGATCAGATGGTATGTTGGTGATTGGATGTTGATAAGAGGATTGAGTAGTAGAACTAGGCAGAGGAATGTTGGAAGATCAAATTCCTTAGTGTCAGTGGGAAATGGCAAAACCGTAGATGAAGAATTAGAGGAAATGGAAAAGGGAAACACAGTTTCAACAAACTGCACATCTCGACTGACAAATATGAGATGTGTTTGAATGTCAAACAATTTATATCCCTTTTGTCATAATGGGTAACCAATAAGAATACATTTGGTGGATCAGGGAGCAAATTTGTCACGGTTGTGAGATATAGTGGTAGCAAAACAAAGGCAACCAAATACCTCGAGATAGATATATGTACAAGGAGTTTGAAACAGAATTTCATATGGACTTCTATGATGAAGCACACTTGAGGGAAGTTTGTTGATGACATATGTGGCCGTAAGGACACATTCTCACCAAAAGTAATGGGCAAGGTGGCTTGAAAGCAGGGCTCAGACAATTTAAAGAATGTGTCGATGTTTACATTCTAGAATGCCATTTTGTTGAGGGGTGTATGAACAATTGCTTTGATGGATAATGTCGTGATGTTGAAAGAACTGTTTAAGAATATGATTGAAAATTTTTTGAGCTGTTATTCGTTCGAAATGTTTTAATGGAGCTGTTGAATTAATTTTGTATATGATAAAAGGAGGACTTAAGTAGTCAGGGGACTTCATTTTTAGAGGCCATGAGATAAGTCCACATATTCCTTGAAAAATGATCCCTTTTAGTAAAAAAATACTTAAAGCCAAAATGAGTGAGACTTTTATATGGTCCCCAAACATCACAATGAACATGATCAAAAGGTTTATTTTAAGAACTATCGCTTTTACGAAAAGGTAATCATGTTTGTTTAGCAAGTGGACAAATATTACATTGCATCATGGAGTGATCATGTACATCAGGAATCACATGAGATAAATGTCAAAGTTTATCTATGTAAGCATGTCCCAATCTATGGTGCCATATCTCAGTAGTGTTCAGAAGATTGGTGGCATGGCTTTGTATGAGTTGAGGGTGTATGAGTAGATGCAAGACATTATAAGCCATCCATCCCTTTACCAAGTTCCACTATTGTCTTTCGCAAAGGGTCTGGCATGATACAAGATTTGGAATTGAAAAATAATATGCAATCTGAATCAATTGTGAATCGACCAACTGATATCTGATTATGTTTGAAATTGGGAACAAATAACATACTATGTAATGTGATGTTAGGATTAATGTGTATGTCTCCAAGATGAGTTACTTACTGAAGATGTAGAGCCATTTGGCAAGTGGACCTTTTGTGGGTGAGCAAGCTGCTTGGTTTCCTTGAGTAAATGGAAGAAATGGGTGATGTCGTCTGCCGCACCATTGTCAATGATCCAATCATTTGCTTGATGGGTTAAAGTAAGACGAGCTGATACCTACAAGACGATGAACAATATCTGTGTTGGATTGAGATTGACTTGAAAGCAGTCCAAGTAATTGAGTGATTTGATCTTTTGTTAGCTGTGGTTGTTCAAAGGAAGCTCCTTCTTGTGCAGAAGAAGTTGATGCAGCAACATTGTGAATATCCGAAATTCCAGGATTGTGGATAGCAGGACCTCCATGTTTGACATTATGAGTTTGAGTCCTTCGAAAAATGTCACCTCTTTTCTTTCCTTTGAACTTGTAGTTAGGTTGGTATCCATCTATCTTGAAGCATTTTACTTTAGTATGAACTCCAACTTGGCAAGCTCACACCACATGTTTTTCTTAACATTCCAGTTTCAGTTTGGAGTATTATTTCTGTGATTCCCAATGGAATTTGAAGAAGCGGTAGTATAAAATTGATTTCCTGTGATGAGGGCTGAGCTTACTTCATCCATGGCCATAAATTGAGAAGAGTTTACCTGTCTTTCCTCTTGTTGAATCATCAAATAAGCGTCTTTGATAGTGGGTAATGGTTTCATCGTTAGAATTTGGCCTCTCACTGGTTTGAATATCGTTAAGGCCCATCAAGAATTGCATTAACCTTTGTTCCTCCTGTTAGGTCCTTCCAGACCTTCATTTCTTCACATTGCTCTGAAGTTTTGCATATAGGTATGGATGTCATTCCTTCTAGCTCATCCCACAATTGTTCGAGTTTTGTGTAATATGATTCAATCCTCATATTGCTCTGATTGCAAAAGGAGATAGACCTTCTAATGCAGGCTAGCCCCACCGACGCGACTGAGATGATCGGAAAACTCACAACTCGTTCTCTCTCGCAACTAAAACGTAACCAATTTGCACGCCAACACGAAGGATCGCCAATGCTCTAGAGATTAAATAAGAACTATTTGCCAATATTTGCTCAAGCGAAATGGACCCACACGATTCGAACTGTTGTGTTGTACCAAAAGAGATCCACCAAAAAAAGCAATGCATCAAGGTAGTTGATCTCTCCCAACAAAAGGAAAAGCAACGATAAACCAAATCCTTAGAACGCCAAAAAATCAAGAGCGTCAACAACGAATAATCCGGAGAAAAATAACCACGAGGCAATCTCGATTTCAGAACTAATGCCACCGTTTTATTCACAAGAAATATGTTTAAGAGATGAATCACACACGAGACGTGGAAAGAAATTCGTTACCCACACTCGAGGAGGTTGTCACGAAGCGAATCGCTCTACTACGGTTCCACCGGAGACACACCGAGCGGTTGAGTTCCTCCAACACTTCAATGATGTCGCCTTGTGGAGCTCCCAGCGGCGTAGCGGCACTTGAAACCAAGAGGGTCGGCCAGAGTTTTGAGCTGAACGCACTGCGGTTGCTGGATCGGGTCGGGCGGCGGCAGAACAAGTAAGAGGCGCCAACGCTTCGCACGCGGGAAATGGGTGGGCACACCACCGAGAAGAGATCGCCGGAGTCACACCGACGGGATCCTGGAGCTACACCAGGATGGGCGGCGCAGCAGCTGAGTCGCACGAGGCCGAACCCTAGGAAGAAGAAAAAATTGCTCGTTTTTTTTTGTTTCCAAATCTCTCCCTCATTCCTTCCTTTCAACCCATATATAATAATGTTTTACAAAATTAACATTAACCTAATACTATGTTTTACAAAATTAACATTAACCTAATACTAGCATTTAATTAACAGTAAACATAAAGCATTAAACAGTAAACAATAAAAACACAAAAGCTTAAACTAAACTTAAGCACTAAATATAAAACGCAAGATCGATGCGGCGGACATCTACGAGCTATGCGGCTATACGAGTCCGAGCGCGGAGGTCGTAGCGGCGAATAGCTTCGTTTTCTTGATTGTTGCGGCGACGCGGCCGCGAGCGGAGGTTGTAGCGGCAGATATCTTCATTCATTGGCGGTTCGACGCCACCAATCCTCCCCTGGTCAAAAACACTCATCACCGGTGAGTGGTCACGATGATAATGTTGGAGGAGTGTAGCATCCAAGCGTTCCAAATCTGCCTCAGGAATCCAAGAATCATCTCATTCGGACCTTTCAATTCATAGATGTGGATCGAAGCGGGGCGATCACACCAACGAACAAGATAGCGGTGGAGACCACCGCTTGCGGAGGTAACAATTTCATCGTCCAGAATCCTGTCAGGCACAAAGGAGATTTTGAGAAATCTTCGAAAAACGTTAGCAAAATCAACATCCAGCATACCTTCGGTAGAAGCCACAGTAGAGAGTGATCCGGGAATAATCTCACCCCAACCCAAGAGTAGAAGTGGAAGAAGACGTGAATGAAGGAGAAGATATTTCAAGTGGCGGAGAAACATATGCCATTAAATCCGAAATATTGAAAATAGGGGATATACCCCAATCAGTGGGTAAATTCAGAAGATAAACGTTGTCTCCCAATTTCTTTGCAATTCGAAAAGGGCCGGCTCTCCGATTAGCTAATTTTTTTATGGAGCCCGAAGGCAACCGTTCATGAATGAGACGAACCAAAATCAAGTTATCAATGTTGAAGTAAGTTGCTCTCCGATGCAAGTTTGCGTGCGCTTGATAAGACGCGTTTTGAGTGGCCAACGTCTCTTGAATGTGTTTGTGCAAGTCGCGAACATGTTGAGCGAACTCCTGTGCAAATTGACTTGACTTATATGACGGTGGTAAGGAAATCAAGTTAAGTGGCACAGGAGCCTTATAACCATGCACGATCTCATTGGGGGACAAACCAGTAGATCTATTTTTGGAGTTATTATAAGCTAGTTGGGTGTGGGGGAGAAGAGTGACCTTGTGGTCACCCACAAGACACCTCAATAAGTTTCCCAAACTTCTGTTTACCACTTTCGTTTGGCCATCCGTTTGTGGATGATAGGCCGAAGAAAACAAAAGCTTGGTGTCCATTAACTTCCATAAAATTTTCCAAAAATAACTAGTAAATTTAACGTCCCTATCAACAACTATAGTTTTAGGAACGCCACGATGTCCGACAACCTCTTTAAAATATAACTTAGCGATATGAGATGCATCATTGGTTTTATCGCATGGAATAAAATATGCCATTTTTGAAAAACAATTACCACCACTAGGATGGAATCATGACGTCGAAAAGTGATTGGTAAACCCAAGATAAAATCCATACTAACGTCCTCGCACGGAATGGACAGGATCGGGAGATGTGTATATAGACCCGCATTAGTCTTATTCCCCTTGGCCAATTTGCAAACACGACAACTACCAACGATTTTATTAACCAATGATTTGAGACCAGACCAATAAAACTTGTCCTCTACCAATGTGATAGTTTTGTCACGAGCAAAGTGACCACCAAGTCCACCGCTATCCAACTCCCACACAATAAGGTGGCGCAAAGAAGAGCGTGTGATGCGCAACTTCGCATGCTTAAATAGATAAGCGTCCCTAATATAATATGCCAAAATAGTGGTGGGTGAATCGCTTTGAACAGATAGATAAATATCTTTAAAATTAGGTCATTGAACATACTCATCCTTGATCCTCTCAAACCCGATAACCTTCACTTGTAATGTAGACAATAGTAAGGATACACGGCTAAGGGCGTCAGCTACGCGGTTTAGGGTCCCTTTAAGATGTTTAATAAGAAAAGTATATTCTTGTAGATAAGAAATCCATTTAGCATGACGTGGACTAATTTTACTCTGTGAGTTAACAAATCCCAACGCGTCATGGTCTGATAGAAGAACAAACTCCTGTGGAGGAGATAGTGTCGCCAATGTTGGAGTCATCAAATTACTGCGTAGAATTCTCTATCATAATTAGAATAGTTTAACTTAGGACCAACAAGCTTCTCACTAAAATACCCAACCGGGTGGCCCTCTTGACTCAAAACACCACCAATGCCCACCCCAGATGAATCACAAGACAACTCAAAAATCTTGCCAAAATCAGGCAATCGTAAAACAGGTGCTTCCAACATTCGGGTCGTGATAGTATGAAATGCCTTAGTGGCCGACGTAGTCCATTTAAAATCTCCTTTCTTTAAACACTCCGTGATGGGCGCCATAATACTACTAAAGTCACTAATGAAACGACTGTAAAAAGTGGTAAGACAGTGAAAACTTCTCACTTCACGTAGGGTGGTGGGCTCGGGCCAATCTTTAATGGCTTGGACCTTCTTTGGATCAACAAAAATACCCTCCGAACTCACTATATAACTAAGAAACTCTATGGAACTTACAAAAAACGTGCATTTTTTTATGTTAACGAATAATATCTCCAGCCTTAACGTCGTAAAGAGTACTCTTAAGTGAGATTCATGATCATGCGGGGAAGTGCTAAAAACTAAGATGTCATCAAAATATACCGCAATAAATTTGCCCATGAAGGGTCGTAGCACATGAGTCATCATCCTTGAGAAAGTGCTTGGAGCATTAGAAAGTCCAAACAGAATTACTAGCCATTCATACAATCCATCTTTGGATTTAAAAGCCATCTTTCATTCATCCCCCTCTCTAATTCTGATCTGGTGATAGCCACTCCTAAGATCCAGCTTGGAGAAAATTTTGGCCCCGCTAACATGTCATGTAAATCATCCAAACGAGGGATAAGAAACCTATATTTAACGGTGATCTTGTTTATAGCTCTACTATCTACGCACATCCTCCACGTTCCGTCCTTCTTTGGGGCTAATAGGGCGGGAGCGACACAGACTCTTGCTATGCCAAATGAGTCACTTAGATAATAAATTTGAAATTTGTGTTTGTAATTCATGATATGCGGATGGGTTCAACCTATAGTGAGGAAGATTGAGCAAAGAGGAACCCGGGATGAAATCTATCACATGTTGGATATCGTGCATGAGAGGTAACATGGAAGGTAACTCATCCGGATAGACATCTTTGAATTCTTCTAAAAGTTTCCTCAACGCTACCGGTAAATCATCAAAAGTAGAGACTTCATCCTTAGTTTGCAAAAAACCAACGCATATAACATTCCACTCAAAAAAGAATCTCTAGCAAACTCTTTCTTGCCGATCAAACTCAAAGTCTTCTTCTCTACCAGGATGACTGTGTCTTTGGAAGGAATAGTAGGGTCCTTAGGTGGGGTGGGCTTAAGAGTGATCTTTTTTCCATTAAATTTAAATTCATAGATGTTGGCACGTCCAAAATGTGTAACATCGTGATCAAAAAGCCATGGACGACCCAATAACACATGGCACGCATCCATGGGGATAACGTCACACCAAACTTGTTCAGAATAAGCTTTGATGGTAAGAGGAACTAGACAAAACTTAGTGATCGGGAGGGAGGTTTTGTTAACCCATGCGACGTGATAGGGATGTGGGTGCGGGTTGGCAGATAACGACATACATGTAACCGCCTTCTCCGAAATGACATTCATACAACTACCACTGTCTATAATCAACTTGCACAACTTCTCACCGCTCTTAAAAACCAACGAGAAGATGTTGGTGCGGTGCCAATCATCCGTCACACGTGGGGTTGACAAGATACAACGCATCACCATCAGGTTATTGTCCTCTTCCATGTCACTAGGGAATCCGTCCGGTTCCTACTCATCCGTAGCCTCGTAGATAAGCTCGGGTGTTTCACTAGTAGGCTCGACGACGACCAAGGTCTTTGTCTTAGTTGGACATTCAACAACGTAGTGGCCGGTTACCCCGCAAGCATAACAAGTGACATTAGTCTTACTAATCTTGCCTACGGGAATGCGCTCCCCTCGGGGGTTTTTAGCGTCCCTAGCCGTAATAACGATGTTGGAGGAATCCTTAGTCTTAAATTTTCCTTTGTCCTTGTTGGTAGAGGCGGAAGAGTTAAATGTAGTTTTACCTTTATAGGGGTTGTGTTTAGGTTTGGACTTAGCGACTAAGTGCTTTTCAATATCTAGGTCGGCGTTGAAGGTGGTGTTCAAATCGGTGTAACCGTAGCGTAAGAGATTCTTTTGGATGTCGTAGCTAAGGTCCTTACGGAACCTAGATAGTGTAACTTCCGACATCTCTTGGACCTCACATCGGACCATCTTATCCTTAAGATCTCCCATATAATCGGCTACGGACCTATCGCCTTGCCGAAGGGTGGCTAACTCATCGAACATTTGGGTGTGATGATAGGCGGGAACATATTAATCCTTGAAAAGGTTTTTCATAACGTGCTAATCGACAGGGGGAACACCATTCTCATCTCCGAAACGCCGCTCCTCATTTAACCAAAATACTTTGGCTCGTCCCGTTAACTTCATCCTAGCCACCTGAACTTTCTGTGGGTCCACTAGGCGATGCCATTCAAAATAACACTCCGTATCCATAACCCAATTTAGGAAAATTTAGGGCTCCCCTAGGCCGTCGTAGGTGAGGGCATCTATTTTAATTGTGCAGGTAAGGTCGACGTCTCATTCGGGGCGACGATGTTGTGGACGAGCACGCAGAGACAAATCATCGTGGTCGTCGTCCTCATGGTGGTGGTGACGGTTGGGTGGCCTTTGACCTCTAGGTGGTGAGGGGGCTCAGTTGGCCAAAAGTTGGGCTATCATTCCCTCGAGTTCCCCCAATTGTTGATTCATCTCAAAGCGAAGTTCATCAACCGCAGAGGGGTTTTGATTTGAGTGTCGTTCATCGGCCATACTTGACGAGGATGTGATACTCGTGACCGGAGTTGGTGTGATACTTGTGACCGTATCTAGTGGGCATATGATGGGTGAGAAAATAATTTTTTTTTGTAGGAAAATAAAATTTTGGTGCACAAGTGAGACCTAGCGTGAAATAGTGCGGATCAGGGCCAAGTTAAGAAATTGGCCAACCTCCCTCTGATACCAAAATTGATGCAGGCTAACCCCACCGACGCGACTGAGATGATCGGAAAATTCACAGCTCGTTCTCTCTTGCAACTAAAACGTAACCACACTGAATTGCGTTGTTATCATTCACACACCAACACGAAGGATCGTCAATCCTCTAGAGATTAAATAAGGGTTATTTGTCAATATTTGCTCAAACGAAATGGACCTACACAATCCAAATGGTTGTGTTGTACCAAAAGTGATCCACCAAAAAAAAGCGATGCATCAAGGCGGTTGATCTCTCTCAACAAAAGGAAAAGCAACGGAAAACCAAATCCTTAGAACGCCAAAAAAATCAAGAGTGTCAACAACGAATAATCCGGAGAAAAATAACAACGAGACAATCTCAATTTCGGAACTAACACCACCATTTTCTTCACAAGAAATATGTTTAAGAGTTGAATCACACATGCGATGTAGAAAGAAATTCGTTACCCACACTCGAGGAGGTTGTCACGAAGCGAATCGCTCTACTACGGTTCCACCGGAGACACACCGGGCGGTTGAGTTCCTCCAACAATTCAACGATGTCGCCTTGTGGAGCTCTCAGCGACGGAGCGGCACTCGAAACCAAGAGGGTCGGCCGGAGTTTTGAGCTGAACGTACTGCAGTTGCTGGATCGGGTCGGGCGGCGGCAGAACAAGTAAGAGGCGCCAACGCTTCACACGCGGGAAATGGGTGGAGTCACACCACTGAGAAGAGATCGTCGGAGTCACATCGACGGGATCCTGGAGCTACACCAGGATGGGCGGCGTGGCAGCTGAGTCGCACGAGGCCGAACTCTAGGAAGAAGAAAAAACTGCTTGGTTTTTTTGGTTTCAAAATCTCTCCCTCATTCCTTCCTTTCAACCCATATATAATAATGTTTTACAAAATTAACATTAAACTAATACTAGCATTTAATTAATAGTAAACATAAAAGCATTAAACAATAAACAAGAAAAACGCAAAAGCTTAAACTGAACTTAAGCACTAAATATAGAACACAAGATCCATGCGGCGACCATCTACGAGCTATGCGGCTGTACGAGTCCGCGCACGGAGGTCGTAGCGGCAGATAGCTTCGTTTTCTTGATTATTGCGGCGACGCGGCCACAAGCGTAGGTTGTGGCGGCCACAAGCGTAGGTTGTGGCGGCGTATCTTCATCTTCATTGGCGGTTCATTGGCGGTTCACCACCTTCGAAGGCTATAGCCACCACCTTAGAACGAAGGCTATAGATCATAGAGAAACAACGTGTGCTGGTAGATTCTGCCAAACAACGTTGTAGATTCTGCCACATGTTGCCTATGTTTGTGTGAAGAATGGAATTGCAACCTTCGGAACAACGTTGATAATCCAAGAGATTACCATATTGTTGACTTGCTCCCATTTTTGTAGAAGAACATCTCTTTCGTCAGGCCTCTGCACGGTGCCATTGACGAATCCGAGTTTATTTTTACATCCAAGGGCTATTTCCATGGAGCGTCGCCATTAAATGTAATTAGATGCCCCTTCCAATAATTGGCCAATGAGCATCATCCGTGGAGTATCTGAGTTCTGAAAAATAGTTGAAATGAGAGGAAAAATAATGCTATATCTTATTATGCCTCCATAAAGGGCTATATATAGGGTCACAATAGACTTGTAAACATAAATACCCGATGTGAGACTAAACCTTACGTACACCTATAAGCGCTTGTAATAATAATAATACAAAAAATACTCGACTGGTAAATAACTCTCAACTCTCCCCCTCAAGTCGGACGGAAGATATCAGTCATTCCAAGTCTCTTGTTGCCATCATTGAATGCATCACACCCCAAGCTTTTAGTGAACATATCTGCCAGTTGATATTTAGAGGGGACAAATGGTGTGACTATAGCCTTTTTATACAAGTGTTCTTTGATAAAATGTCGATCCACTTCAACGTGCTTTGTGCTGTCATGTTGTACTGGATTATGGGCTATACTGATTGCTGCCTTGTTATCGCAAAACAAGGAAAACGATAACGTCACGGGGAACCCCAAGTCCTGTAGAACTGTACGCAACCACGAGCCCGAGGGTCCAATTTGTCTCAGTGAGGTATGTGAATATGGACAAAACATATACACCCGAAAACACGAGGAGATAGATGAGTATAAACCACGGTCTTGGTAAACAACCGAGCGAGGGGAGTAGTATAGTCAAGAATCTGTGAAGGAAGCCGATCGATAAGGTGAGCAACAGTGAGAACAACGTCACCCCAATAGGATTTTGGAAGCTGCATAGTGGTCAGAAGACAACGGGCGACATCCAACAAGTGCCGATTTTTCCGTTCGGCAACTCCATTTTGGATAGAGGTGTGGACTCAAGTAGTCTGGTGGATGATACCATGACTAGTGAGATATGAACCAAATGCCCCCAGATCATCATATTCCCCCAATTATCACCACGCAAGACACGAATAATGCCCTTAAACTGCGTCCGAACCATTTTATGAAAAACCTGAAAACATGAGAAGACTTCACTCTTCTTTTTTAATAAATACACCCAAGTGGTGAAGGATATGTGTCTGCACCATGTCACACCACCGAGAAGAGATCGTCGGAGTCACACCGACGGGATCCTGGAGCTACACCAGGATGGGCGGCGTGGCAGCTGAGTCGCACGAGGCCGAACTCTAGGAAGAAGAAAAAACTGCTTGGTTTTTTTTGTTTCAAAATCTCTCCCTCATTCCTTCCTTTCAACCCATATATAATAATGTTTTACAAAATTAACATTAAACTAATACTAGCATTTTATTAATAGTAAACATAAAAGCATTAAACAATAAACAAGAAAAACGCAAAAGCTTAAACTAAACTTAAGCACTAAATATAGAACGCAAGATCCATGCGGCGACCATCTACGAGCTATGCGGCTGTACGAGTCCGCGCACGGAGGTCGTAGCGGCAGATAGCTTCGTTTTCTTGATTATTGCGGCGATGCGGCCACAAGCGTAGGTTGTGGCGGCGTATATCTTCATTCATTGGCGGTTCAGCGCCACCACCTTCGAAGGCTATAGATCATAGAACCCGTGCTGGTAGAGAAACAACGTTGTAGATTCTGCCACATGATTGCGACTATGTTTGTGTGAAGAATGGAATTGCCAATGTCCTTCGGAACAACGTTGATAATCCAAGAGATTACCATATTGTTGACTTGCTCCCATTTTTGTAGAAGAACATCTCTTTCGTCAGGCCTCTGCACGGTGCCATTGACGAATCCGAGTTTATTTTTACATCCAAGGGCTATTTCCATGGAGCGTCGCCACTAAATGTAATTAGATGCCCCTTCCAATAATTGGCCAATGAGCATCATCCGTGGAGTATCTGAGTTCTGAAAAATAGTTGAAATGAGAGGAAAAATAATGCTATATCTTATTATGCCTCCATAAAGGGCTATATATAGGGTCACAATAGACTTGTAAACATAAATACCCGATGTGAGACTAAACCTTACGTACACCTATAAGCGCTTGTAATAATAATAATACAAAAAATACTCGACTTGTAAATAACTCTCAACTCTCCCCCTCAAGTCGGACGGAAGATATCAATCATTCCAAGTCTCTTGTTGCCATCACTGAATGCATCACACCCCAAGCTTTTAGTGAACATATCTGCCAGTTGATATTCAGAGGGGACGAATGGTGTGACTATAGCCTTTTTATACAAGTGTTCTTTGATAAAATGTCGATCCACTTCAACGTGCTTTGTGCTGTCATGTTGTACTGGATTATGGGCTATACTGATTGCTGCCTTGTCGCAAAACAAGGAAAACGATAACGTCACGGGGAACCCCAAGTCCTGTAGAACTGTACGCAACCACATACCTTCACACATACCTTGTGACATTGAATGGTATTCTGCCTTAACACTTGATCTGGCCACTACATTCTGCTTCTTACTACGCCAGGTCATCAGGTTTCCTCCAACAAAAGAGCAATAACCTGTTGTGGACTTCCGATCATCATAACATCCTGCCCAATCAGCATTAGTGAAAACCTCAATCCTCAAATGGTCGTTCTTGGAAAATAGAAGACCACGACCTAGAGCTTTCTTCAAATACCGTAACACCAGTTAAGTTGCTTCTTGGTGGCTGATCCTGGGAGCATGCATGTATCTGCCCAGAATCCCAACTGCATAAGTAATATCGGGACGAGTATGAGATAAGTACATTAGTTTCCCAACTAATCTCTAGTAGCGTGTGACATCGACCTGATCACTGTTACCATCCTCACAGATTCCATGATTTTCTTTCATCGGGGTGTCCGTCGGTACACAGCCGAGCATCCCAGTCTCCTGCAACAGATCTAGAACATACTTCCGCGGGGAAGTGGGAAATAAAGATGCCCCAATCAGATATAGCCACCTCAATACCCAAAAAGTATTATAATCTTTCCAAGTCTTTCACCCCAAATTCGACAGATAAGGGGGACTTGAGATTCACAATCTCTTCCAAATCGTTCCCAGTAATCACAATGTCATCCACATAGACAATAAGGACCACAATACCCTGATCACGTCTCCGAATGAACATAGTGTGGTCCTACTGCGCCTGCTTATACCCAAATTTGAGCATAGCCATGAGGAATCTTCCAAACCATGCTCTCGAGGATTGTTTCAAGCCATATAAGGGCCTCTTTAGCCGACAGACAAGATCTTCAGCTCCCTTTTTCATGAATCCAGGGGGGAATTTCATATATACCTCTTCATCAAGCTTATCATGGAGAAACACATTCTTAACATCTAGCTGATGAAGTTCCAAGTCCATGAAAGCTGCGCATGACATCAATACCCGAATAGAGTTCATCTTATCTACATGGGCGAAAGTCTCATGATAATCAACTCCCTGAGTCTGAGTGTACCCCTGGGCAACCAGTCGTGCCTTGTACCATTCGACCTTCCCCTCTTGATCCTGTTTGACGGAAAACACCCATCTCGAGCCAATAGCTTTCTTTCCAGGAGGAAGGGAAGAAACATCCCAGGTATACTTGAGGAGCGTCAGTGGTACACGAGGAAAATGAGAGATCAGAGTATCAGGCAAAGGAACAAGGATAGGAGGTCCCAGTTCCTGACGGAGTGGAAGCTGTGGTGGCAAAGATGGAAGAAGAGGAAGAGGAACACCCGCATTACCACTACTCTCCCCCTGACAAAAAGAGTGAGTCAAAGGTAAGAACTATGATTTTCCTTCCCAAAAGGTGACATCCATAGTGCAAAACATATGCCTAGAGGGAGGGTGGTAACACCGATACCCTTTCGTTGTAGAAGAGTAGCCAAGGAACACGCACCGACGAGCCCGAGGGTCCAATTTGTCTCAGTGAGGTATGTGAATATGGACAAAACATACACACCCGAAAACACGAGGAGGTAGATGAGTATAAACCACGGTCTTGGTAAACAACCGAGCGAGGGGAGTAGTATAGTCAAGAATCTGTGAAGGAAGCCGATCGATAAGGTGAGCAACAGTGAGAACAACGTCACCCCAATAGGATTTTGGAAGCTGCATAGTGGTCAGAAGACAACGGGCGACATCCAACAAGTGCCGATTTTTCCGTTCGGCAACTCCATTTTGGATAGAGGTGTGAACTCAAGTAGTCTGGTGGATGATACCATGACTAGTGAGATATGAACCAAATGCCCCCAGATCATCATATTCCCCCCATTATCACTGCGCAAGACACGAATAATGCCCTTAAACTGCGTCCGAACCATTTTATGAAAAACCTGAAAACATGAGAAGACTTCACTCTTCTTTTTTAATAAATACACCCAAGTGGTGCGAGAAAAACAATCAATAAAGGTAATGAACCAACAAAAACCATAAATAAAAAAAACAGGGGACATACCCCCTATATCAGAGTGAACAACATCAAACAGAGTGGTACTGAGAGAAGATAAATGTGAGGAACTGTGTCTCACATGTTTATATTCATCACAAACATCACAGACAAAAGTTTGTAAAAAAGGTACAAAATCAGGAAACAATTTTTGAAGATAAGTAGGAGAGGGGTATCCAAGCCGCAAGTGCCATCAACGAACATCATCAGTTGTAACAGTAGTGCAAGAGAGACCCAGAGAAGGCGAAGGCTGTAGATCCAAGTAATACAGATCACCACGATTCCTACCACTGCTAATATTCCGCTCCGTACCCAGTTCCTAAAAAACACAAGAATCAAGAAAAAAGATCACAGAGCAATTAAGAGATTGAGTAATATCTCTGATAGAAAGTAAATTGCGAGGAAGAGAGGGAACATGAATAACAAATGACAGAGAAAGTGAAGGGGAACATGAGATAAGGTCTTTGCCAGTAATGAGAGACAACAAGCCATTAATAGAGATAACTTTGTCCTTACCAGACAAAGGACGGTAAGAGTGAAAACCTAAGGAGAAGCCAGTCATGTGGTGCATGGCACCAGAATCAATCACCCACTCAGAGGAGGAGGCAACGATGGCATGAGCACTGGGCATAGCAATAGAGACAATGAAAACAGAGGCACTCAGAGGCTGATCAGGCTGGGAGTGCAGCAGGAGACGAAAAACATCCAATTCAAGAGCAGTAAGCTGCCCCGGTACAACACTGGAAGTCTCTTCGTAGACGTCTGTAGACTTGTAGAGTACGCAACATCATGATATCTGGATCCACCTTGGCGACTGGCGATGTCCCCCACCCCCTGGCCCCCGTCCACGACCACGACCATGAGGGGCAAGATGTGGGTGAAGCTTGTAGCATATCTCCCGAGTATGGCCTTTGCGACCACAATAATCACAACTAGAAGCAGACAAGCTAGGGCTAAGAGGGTGACCACGACCAACGCTAGTCAAGGCAGAGCGTTCAGGAGGAGTACTTGTACTAAGAGACTTTCGACGGTTTTCATCATCAAGGACCATGCTTAAGGCTTCCCGAAGAAACGGGAGAGGGGATCGGTGAAGGATATGTGTCTGCACCATGTCGAATTCCATATTCAGCCCATCAGGAAGACATGGAGACGAAAGCGATCCTCTCGTTGTTTTAACTGAACAACATCCATAGTGCACGCTGGAGTGAAGTGCGAGAAATAGTCCAACTCCTGATATAGACGCTTGAACTTAGTAAAGAACGATGACACCGTCATAGAGGCTTGCCGCAATTCCAAAATGCGGCGAGTAAGTTCATAAACTTGTGTAAAACTGCCAATTTGAGAATACGTCTCACAGATACGAGTCCAAATTTCGAAGGCAGAGTCCATCAGCATGTAACTCCGGTAAACTGCCAGAGAGTTTTCTGAGTCCCATCGCTTGCATGAGGGATCAACTTTTGTGGGCTCCTTAACAGTTCCATCAATGTAGCCAAATATCTGATGGCTGCGTATGACATGTTGCGCCGCCCAGGACCATTCAAGATAGTTCATGTTATCTAATAGGACGGTAGTAATCTTTAGGGAGCCGGAGTGGCCATGAGACCGCTGAGGGTCACTCATCTGAGGCTGAATCACACCTGGCGATGACGCTGAAGAGTCACTCATGACGAATGATCAAGAAGTCCCACAAAGAGGCATGAAGAAGGCACCACGCTGCACATGAGGCTCCGAAGTTGCAGGAGAAAGCAGGAGAATGCAGCGGATCTGCCGACAGAGCAGCAAAAAAACGGGAGAAGCAAATTCCGGCAGAGTAGCGGATCTGCTGTGGAAGAAAGTCTGACGTAGATCAAGTGGGAAAAAACGACGACAGATCGAGCAGAAGAGGGGGTACCGGAACAGAAGCCCGACGCAGGAGGGGTACCAGAACAGAAGCCTTGTCAGAAAATATTTCAGAGGAGCAGGAGCCGTGCCTGAGCAGACAGGGCCGACCTAGGTTGCGCAACAGTAGATGGGAATTGGGCCGGTGGCTTCATGGAGGTACGGCAGCCACGTCCCTCTTAGCGGTCGGCAGTGACGTGAGCGCCGCCCGTCATTCCTATAGGACGAGCACAAGACGGGATTGGGATCGGGCCGACGACTTCAACGTACGAGAGCGGATAGAAGTGAACGGGGCGGTAACAGAAATAGAAATTAGGTCTGCTCTGTTACCAAGTTGAAATGAGAGGAAAAATAATGCTACGTCTTATTATGCCTCCATAGAGGGCTATATATAGGGTCACAATAGATTTGTAAACATAAATACCCGATGTGGGACTAAACCCCACTTACACCTATAAGTGCTTGTAATAATAATAATAATACAAAAAATACTCGACTTGTAAATAACTCTCAACTATAATATGTCATCATCATCAATAACATTATCACTACTATTTGGGGTAGGGTTTATAAATCCATATTATCCATTTACTCCATTTAAGTATTGCTTGAAGTCTTAAACCTAAAAATGTTCAAATCATCTTAAACAACTTCCTTTTATATTTCCTTGGGTTGATCTCCTATCTAGTTCTTCGCGCTAACTCTATGACTCTGGACGGTTCTAACGAGTTTTTATGGACTATTAAAGATGGTTATATGAATTATACACGTTTCCAACAACTAAACTTACCTCATATGAAAACTATAAATGATGTAACATGATATCCAAATTAATCAAAGTTTTTAGTAAGGAAACAAGTAAAGTAGCACACATGTTAGAGTGCAAGTAATCAACCGCATAAGCGAACCAAGCCCAGCAAGACACGGGTTGTGTTGGCACACGAACTGCAGAGCAATACTCCAAATAAACTGAGAATAATCACAGAATTCCACACTTAAAACTTTACGACCACAAGTGAACTTACAATAATTACTGGTTAGAAGGCTCGGTGGATGTACGAAGAGGTGCCGGTGGAAGGGGGCGATAATGGTGGACTGAAATTGAGTTTTGGAGGGAATTTGGAGTGCTTGAAGTCTGTTTTCAGTGGGATGGAGTGCGGGACAGCTCTTGGAATGGAGACAGATTGCTGTACTGGGTCTTGGAAGTGAATTTTTGGAGTGTTCTGGGCTGGAATAGGGAAAGGAAGGCGATTTGGGAAGTACTTGGGTAGGGGATTAGCTGCGGCGTCATGGGGAATGAGGGAGGATGGAATTCCAATGGCTTGAATCATGTTTTCTACCTGGATCATGAAACTAGTGGGAGAAGAATATGTTTGGGAGAATCTGGAGGTGGAAGGGTGTTCGGTTGAGGACTGGGAGAGGAGGAAGTTTGGGGGATTGGTTGGAAGTTGAGGTATGTGAGCGAGGGATGTTACAATAGGGTCGCAATTAGACCAAGGGAACAAAGAACATTGCATTAAACATCAAGATACAATCGAGACAAGTCTCGCCAAGCATTCGGAGGTTGGGTCCTCCTTGACGCTCCACTCTCCAAGAGATCCAAAAACACTCAATACTCAAAGATAACCAAGTCTCAACCCCTAGGACTCATTATATAGATGAAGCTCCCCACTACAAGACAAAACATTAAAATAATACAATAAGGAAATGTATGATTATGCCCATGGGGATACATAGACTCATAACAGTGCGTAGCAGCCACGTCGTATCAACACGCCCCGCCCGAAAAACGAACTTTTCGTCAAGGTCGTCCCAAAGCCTCAGCGGATCTAATTCCCCGGAGTCCGGATCAGCATCTTCATATTCTAGCAGCACACATAGATTCCTGAAGGGGCAGACGTCGGTGGGCGAGTAGGGTTGCTCGCAGCGAAAACAAAGGCCCTTACGACGGAGCTCGACTTGCTGTTGGTACGACATATGATAGGGTCGTATAGGGGCCGGTGGACGTGGAGCTGGCGGCTGCGGAGGTGGAAGAGATAGCTGGGGCTCAGGTGGGGGGAGAGGGTCCACGTGCAGAAGAGGTGGCGGTAATGACCGCGGCTGTTGGAGAGGCCAGGTTGAGGAGAGTGGTTGATCTGGGTAGAGTTCCGCGTCGAGATACCTTGCCTGCTCCATTGCGCGGGAGAGAGTGGTCGGATTGTGTACCCGCAGGCGCACCCAGAGGTGGGTGTGCATGCCCGCCAGAAAATAACCCAAGTAGCGGTCGGGGGCCAAGCCGGGAACATGCGTAGTGACCGCGATGAATTCGTCGATGTAGGTGTCCACAGAGTCAGACTGACGAACCAAGCTGAGGCGCTCAAAGGCGTTACCCCCCGGCGGTTGTCGTAGTGGAGGAGCTCCTCCTTCAATGTGGGCCAGGTCATGTCAGGTTTCTGTCGGCGCATCCAACACTCCCAATGGAGCGCCAAGCCTTCCATATAGATAGTGGCGAGGGCGACCTTCTGGTCGACGGGGGTGGCCTGCAGGTCGAAGAACTGCTCGGCGCGGACAATCCGCCCGAGAGGGTCAGTGCCATCGAACACCAGAATCTCAATCCGACGGAGGTGGGCCGGGACACAATCGGCTGGGGGGGGGGGTGTGTAACAACCCCATGTGGTCGGGAATGGTTGGAATCAGTGACAGTAGAGGGGCCGGAGGGCGATTTATTGCCGCAGTAAGTCCTCGAAGGAGGAGCGTGAGGTCCTCCAGTTGAGCTTCGATGTGATTCATGCGTTGAAAGTCCGAGCTTGCCGTGGCGGAGGTGTTCTTGTCGGCATGGGGGACCATGGCCTGAGTCTTGGGCATGAACCGCAACTAAGAGGGCGGCAAGGGCCACCGTCAGGCAACAAAAAGTGGAGGAGGGCGGCCCGACACAGCAGAAGGCGACAATGAGGAGCAACGACCGCTGGAAGGCCGGCGAGGCTGCAGGGGGGGGGGGGGGTGGGGTGGGGGGTCTCCGGAAGGCGCGGAGGAAACCGACGGGCGGCTAGAAGATGATCTAAAGCCCCAGAACTGTGGGACGCCGCCGACAGAAGGAGTAGCAGGCTCTGGCGGCAGTTGAGGGCGCTGCACAAGGCGAAAAGACCGCTGGAAGTAGCCGGCGGCGCTGGATGCTGCGGAAACGCTGTTGGATGCCATCGGCGGTGCTGAAATGGCCGAAGCAGAAGGCTTGGGGGAGTATCTGGCCTACTCGGAGCAGACGATGCGGGCGGAAGATGCAGACCGCGGACCAGTCGATGTGGTCGAGCGGACTTGGCGGTGCTGCGGCTCAGGCAAAACGCGCAGAGGGATGCCGGGGCGACGTGGCTGGGTCGCGGAATCCCTAGCTGCAGAAGCTAGCAGCTCGATTGTGGAAGCCCTAGCGGCGGACGGGAGCGGAGGAAGCACGGACCTGTAGCGGAGGAAGTGGCCTTGGCGGAACGGAAGGAGACCGTCAGGTGTTATTAGGGTTCGAGAGAACCCTAATCGAGTCAGGTCGGACCAATTTGTTACAATAGGGTCGCAATTAGACCAAGGGAACAAAAAACATTCCATTAAACAACAAGATACAATCGAGACAAGTCTCGCCAAGCATCAGGAGGCTGATTCCTCCTTGACGCTCCACTCTCCAAGAGAGCAAAAAACACTCAAGACTCAAAGATAACCAAGACTCAACCCTGGGGTTCCTTATATAGATGAACCCCCCTAATACAAGACAAAACATTAAAATAATACAATAAGGAAATGTACGATAATTCTCATGGGGCTACATAGACTTATAACAGTGCGTAGCGGCCACATCGTATCAGGGGAGTGCTTGGTAAGGAATAACTGCCAGAGACAGGAGTGAGGAAAGTTTTTAATTGGGAATTATTGCCATTTTTGGGAGGCAGTTTTGGGAAGCACTTAGGGGTGGTCAGCTGGAAAATGCTCAATTTAATGTACTGGTTAAGGGGATTATCTTCAGGATTAAAGGTGAGTTAGTGGGGGGTGGAAGTTATGGTGGTTATGAGTAGTTATGGGTAGTGGAATGGGATATTTATGAGTGATTATGGTGGTTAGAAGGTAGTTGGAGGTGGTTACTAGGAAGTTACTGGGAAGTTACTGTGAAGTGGGGGTGGTGGTTGGTGACCAGAAATGGGCGTGGGAGGGAATGGGGTGGCCGGCCAAGGAGGGGGAGGGGAGGTTGTGTCCAAGCTTCAAACTCGAACTCCAGCTTTGGCATCAGTGATCAAATGAACCTTCAATCCCTATGTATAGACAAAGGATCTACCATGAACGGTTTTTAAAACAAGCTAAAATAAAATAAAAAAACACATAAAATCCATGATCGACATCCCGCTCTAAATGAATAGTCTCAATTGTCATTGTAGACAAAGTGCGGTACAATCTTCATCACTATCTGCTTATAATAAGCCATCTTCATAATATGTCCAACAACTAATTATTTGATTGGCAAAGTTAAAACTCTTAATTTATGTGAATAAAAACTGATATACTTTGTCTAATCAGCTGGCAGTGATGATGTATGAGAAAGTCTGGCCGACTCAAGCAATTCCCAACTCAGACTCATTACCAGAGAGTGATTGGATATAGTTGACAAACTGGATGGACTTTCTAGCGAGATGTTTTGAGTTATTTTTCTTGTTGTCATTAATTACATGTTTGTCAAGGATTATATTTGCTGTTAGCATTTTGGTCTTGCAACAAACTACAATTTAGATGCTCAAAGTACAAGTGTTTTATTCACCGAGAAACATCCTTTTTTTGATCAAACCTACATATTTTGCTGATAGATTTTCTTTATGATTAATTTTGAGTTGTTAAGTGAAAATAAAAAGCGAGTCAGTCCAATTTTGATTTATACACCATTTAATGAGTTGTTAGCTTATCCCAAGCTCTTTTATGCACCTTATCCGAGGTTGCGATGCTCTTTTCTTTTAATATGTGATCATCATTAATTTTAGCGTGAATTGGTTCAGTGGTTCCTGTTTAACAAAATGTTTTTCATGCCATATCCTATTAAATAATGAAATATTTTCCGAATGAAGTTTCTTAAGGGCTTTCTTTTGACTTGTGATCATTTGAGATCCATTGAACTTTGTATAAATCAAATAATATCCCTTTTAAGGAGGCTATTCTCCTTAGGTTGTCATGTTCTTGTGAACTTAGGAAGCAGATGCAGGTCGTGCACCCTAGACATGAGAGAAATAAAAAAACTAGATTAGCACACATGAGATTTCAAGTCGGTTCATTTCTTTCTTATTTTCTCCGCAGACTTTTTTCTTCCTTGTTATCAAATTTCATATATTAAAGCGTGCTTATACAGAGTAGTTCCAGCCTATCCTCACTTCTAATCAACTGAGGATTATGTGTCTACTGACTTATGTGAGCAAAGACCGGTAAGGCAGTAAGTACATTCCAAAACTTTCTGCACGTGATTCAGTCGTGGATCCTCAAAATTCTTAAAGATCCTAAATATTGTGCACTAATTAGGATCAAGTCATAAATTCTTTACACTTCATGGGGAATCCACTTGAACTTTTCACTAATTTGGCTATCATACTCTGTGACATACTCAATTTTATAAATGATTTGATATGAATTTATGAAAAAAATTATATCAAAATTTGGAAAGTATTTACTAATTTTTATGAATTTTGATTCATGAATAATACTATATTTTATTTTATTCGTTAAAATAAGATAAACCAAATAATATAATATAAAAAATTTATGAAATATTTTCTTAGATCTAAAATAATTTTGTAGTGAGGTATTTTAGCCTATGGAGCAATTTAATATTAAAATTTACCGTTACTCTTATTTTCATCAAAAAGAGAGGCTCAAACTTTTAATATAAAGTGATTTTAGTCATCAAGCCGTGCTCCAACCCTATGGATAAGATATAATAGGACTTGAAAACTTTTCCAATCAATAAAACCATCAAAACGAACCCTCACCTCTTGGTTCTCGCGTGAAGAGGCAGGCGCAATTTCTCCCTCTACGGCTTGGCGATATTTCTATGTTTGGGCTCCAGACATGTTCCGGCCCATATTTTTGTATTGTTTTCGACATCTGAGAGATGAAATTTACGACATCGCAGATGTCACCCGCAAGGACATCTGAGATGTTGAAAATGATTGAGATTTCGGCTTCATTTGGCGCGGCGTTTGGAGGCCGCGTTTGCCGCAAATGCCGCCGCGCCCTGAGAAATGGAGCAAATCGCTCCATTTCGAGCTGCGTTCTCCCTCCTCCATTTCCAAAACCGGCCCGTCTCCTCCCGCCGAGTGCTCCAAACACCATACCAAACGAAACCTTCATTTTTGACATCACAAAACCTAGACGGGTCCGGGCTCCGGACACAAAATTTTCCCCTACGCTCGTGTGGAGCAGCTTCTTCGAGCTCTTCGTTGCTCATTGCCGCGTGGAGCCCCTCCCACGGAAGTTAGTCGACCTTCCCAAGTAATCCTCTTTTTTTAAGCTGAAATTTCACCTTCCCCATGAGATTTGCTTTGCACAAACCGACAAAGATTTTCAAACCTAGTTTCTAGATGTTTTGGGACCCCCTTTTGCTACCAAGGCTCATTATGTAGCTCAAGAGTAATGTTTTGAAGGGAAGGATCCAATCATCAATTATGTGAGTTTTGTTATTACCTTAATTTTCTTGTTGTTTTAGATAATTCCAAATATTCTAATAAAGATGTAGAATGGCTAGAATGTACTTAAATGGTTCAAAATATTTCATTTTGGCGGGTATTCTTCTTGCCCTATTTTTTTTTGTGCCTTCGAATTTTTATTTTACCTATTCTTATGAAATATGAGAACCAAATTAGATAGAAGTCTCTTAAATTATTATATGATCCCATCTTATGAACTCTTTTCTTATGTGCTAGGAAACCTTATAATTATGTTGTTGAAAGATTATGAGAAAAAGTTGATGATATTTATTCTTTTATTAAGTCATTAAATCCATGAGTAACATATTTATTGAGATTTTACTTGCATGCAAGATTTTCTTAAGCCTGTATGAAGTGACATCTTGGAAATTCTAGTGCATTGATTTATTTTAGCATTCTATGACTCCTAATAAAATTCATATGGAAAGAAAGAATGATCTGGTTAATGTTTAGCGAGTACCTTAAACTCTTGACGACGATTAAAGTTTTGTACATTTCCCTTGGGAGGGATCTCTTCTTGTGGTGATGAAAGACTTATGTAAATTTTATTACTTGCACGTGGACTTGTCAAGTTTAAAACTTTCATTTATGAGAGATTTTAAAAGAAGATGGTATGTTAGATCCATGTCGAACCCTCCTGAATTGGTCATATAAGACTCATACCCTTAATGATGATACACTTGCATGCACTCCTATTTCATACCGTATGCTAACTTTAGATGAGCTTGTATGTCAAAAAGTGTGAAGATTTTCATTGAAGTGGTTTTATGAAAATATCAGAGTATGGATATTGAATTAATTGCTTTTTTATGCATGCTTATTTGAGAACATTTCCAATATGCATACATTTTTTAAAAAGAAATCAAGAGATCTTGAATGGTGCAAACGTGAAAAATAATTGTCATGCATGCAAGTTGCTTGAGATATTATCCGATAAGATTGTCCTCTAGCAAATGAGTAGTGAGAGAAGAATGTGTGATGAATTATTTTTATAGGGAATTGTTATTGGTATCCCGTAAATAACTATTTGTAATGCATGAATATTTGTACCCAAATATGATATTTCTACCCATGTATGGTAATTGTACCCATACATGATAATCTTAAGAACAAATTTTTTTGGTCTCATATACCCAAACAATATAGGATTTTAGCAACATGTATAGAAACTACAGTGAAAGTGGAGCACTGAACCTGAGACCATACAAATGTTAGAGTTTCTGGAACGGAAATGAAAAAGGAAATGAATCACTAGAACATAAAGATTACAAACTGTTGGAAACGCCCATATAACAAAGGCCCAATGGCCCATTCCTTTGTATTTTATTATTATTTTCTCTCCTCTCTTTAGTCCCACATCATGTATAGAATTTTCCTCTCTCTTTCTCCCTCCCATAAATATGTACTCATACTTTGTATTTGAGACTTGAGAAATTACATACAAGGTTCACGTTTTCCTACATGGTATCAGAGCTCGCGGTCTTCCTGTCCTGCTAAAATTTTTTTTATCCGCCTCTATCCGCGGTCTTCTCGCGGCCTCTTTGCGGTCTGCCTTTCCCTCATCCTGCGACCTCCTCGCGGTCTTCTTTTTCTACCCGCTCACCTGCTTGCGTTCTCGTTGCTTTCTCCTTCGTGGCTCCACCTTCTCTTCCCTTCTTCTCCCTCTTATAGACTTCTCCATTCTCTTACGTGGACCCACTCCTCTTTGACCGACGACCTCTTCCGGTTTCTGTCCGCGTGGACTTCTGCTTCCCACTGACTTGTCTTGCACTGCGGTGTTCCTGGCGGTCTCCCTTGTGGTCCCTACGGTCTGCTGGTTCCAAGTCGTTCTCTTTCTATCCGCTGCGGGCTCCCTTTTCTATCCGTTGCGGTCTCTTCTTCTTGGTTGTGCCGTCTCTTGCCGCTGGTGCTTTGTCGCCGTGACCGCTGCAGAGTTCTCCTGTCTGCTCTGCAGTCTCCTCTTACCATTACAGAACTCCTCTGTCCGCTTGGCTTGTCCTCTATCTGCTGCGGTCTCTTCGCGCGACCTGGGCTGCTGTCTGTTCGCGTGGCTTGTCTCTGTTTGCTGCGGTCTCTTCGCGCGACTTGTCTCTGTCCGCTGCGTTCTCCTCGTTGCGGTCTCCTTTCCTTTCGGGCTCAGCACTTCGGTCGCGACTTCTTTCTTGCCGCTGGCGCGACCACACCGTGACCTTGCGACCTGCGAACTCCTGCCCCGACCTTCTCCTTCTCGCTGCGACCTTTCTCTGGTCGCCGTGCCTTCGTTCTGTTCCTCCGGGCTCCGCATTTTGGTCGCGGCTTTGTCCTTGCCGCTGGTGTGTTCACATCGTGATCGTGCGGTCTCGCCTCTGTTCGCGCTGTCTCCCCTACTCGCGCGGTCTCCTCCGGGCTCGCATTTTGGGCGCGACTTCCTCCTTGCCGCTGGTGTGTTCACACCGTGACCGTGCGACATCGCCTCTGTTCGCGCGGTCTCCCCTACTCGCGCGGCCTCCTCTCTGTCCGGGGTTCTTGCTCGTCTGGGTTGTTCGCGCGGCCTTCTTCTTCTGTTCGCTGGTCTTCTCGCCTAGCAGTTGTTTGTCTCCATGGATTCTTCTTCTGACTCTCGGGGACGAGGCCGAGGTGGCCGACTGCGACCTAAGTGTTCCTTATGCGGCAAGGACAGGCACCTTGAAGCTACGTGCTATCGCAAGGATGGTCGTCCTCCTCGTCCGCTGGCCTCTGTTGCTGCCACCGACTCCTCTACCCCTCGTACTGACCTTGACGAGGTTTGCCTTCAGCTCCAGCATCTCCAGGGCCTGCTCAGCCGCTCGCCTGCTTTGGTTGCCTCTGCTGCCTCCATCTCCAATGAAGGTATCACCTGCCTCTCCACTGGCACACGATGGATTGTGGATTCTGGTGCCACTCATCACATCACCTCTGTTCGTCCGCCTCAATACTTGTCCTCTCCTCATCCGAAGTACATTACTGTGGCCAATGGGGTAGCTGTCCCTGTCTCTGGCTGTGCTGATATTCCTCTCACCTCCTCGCTCTCCCCGCGCTCAGTTCTTCATATTCCGGGCTCTCCATTCAATTTACTTTCTGTTGCTCGCCTCATTGCTGACTTACATTGCTCTGTGACATTTACTTCTTCTTTTCTGATACAGGATCAGCAGATGCGGACTATCATTGGTAGGGGGCTACTGCAGAACATGCTCTACCTTCTTGATGACTCTCCTACTCTCCTCGCATCTGCCTCCTCTGAGGATTGACATCGACATCTTGGTCATGCTCCTCTCCCTGTCCTCCAGAAGTCTCTCCCCGATATCTCTCTTCCTGTTTTCAGTGTGAAACATGTATTTTTGGCAAACAGTCTCGTTCATCTTTTTCATCTCATTGTACTCGGAGCTCTGCTCCTTTTGTTTTGGTACACTCCGATATATGGGGTCCGTACAAGATTCCTAGTATTTCAGGCCACCGTTATTTTCTTATTTTTATAGATGACTATTCCTGTATGACGCGGTTGTATCTCCTTCGTGATCGTTCCGAGCTTCCCCGCATATTTCTGGCCTTCTTGCTTGAGAGTTGCACTCAATTCTCCGTGCCCATCAAAACTCTTCGCACTGATAATGCACGCGAGTACACTGGCCATGATTTTGCGACCCTCTGCTCTGAGTTTGGGGTCATTCACCCAACGTCTTGTGCTTATACCCCTCAGCAGAACAGTGTCGCGGAGCGTAAAAATCGTCATCTTCTTGATGTGACTCGCTCTCTTATGCTTCAAATGCGGGTTCCTAAACCATATTGGCACTTTGCGCTTTCCACGACCTGTTTTCTCATCAACCGTCTCTCGTCCTCTGTCCTCCATAATGCTACTTCGTTCAACCTCCTATTTCCCTCCACTCCGACCATCTCTCTTACTCCCCACATCTTTGGGTGTACGTGCTACGTTCACACCCTAAGCTCGTCTACGGATAAGTTGGATCCCCGTGCGACCAAATATGTCTTTGTGGGCTATTCACACACTCAAAAGGGCTACGCGTGCTATTCGCCCATTACCCGCAAGGTGACTATTTCTGCTGATGTCACCTTCCAGGAGGACCTTCCTTTCTTCTCTGCTCCGGATCCATCACCTTTTCCTGAGCCCGTCGTGCGCCCTGTCATACCTGTTCCTGAGCCCGTCGTGCACCTTTCTCCACCATCTCTCCCTCCTGCCCAGCCTCCAGCTCTTCCCAAGCCGCCTGTCATCCAGATCTATTCTCGCCGCTCTTCTCGTCCCGTTGCCCCACTACAATCGGCTTCAACCTCTGACGCTCCGCGGCCTGCTGCTCCGGCTCCAGTCTCCGATCATCCCCTGGCGAATTATGTCTCTTTTCATCGCCTTTCTCCACCACTTCGTCACTTTGCCACATCATTATCCTCTATTTCTGTGCCTAATTCTTTGCAGGAGACTCTTCAACATCCCGGCTGGCGGGCCGCTATAGAAGAAGAAATGATGGCGCTTTGGGCTAACCAAACCAGGGTCCTCGTCCATTTACCTTCCGGTCAGACACCCGTTGGGTGTAAGTGAGTTTTCGTCATCAAACACGCTCCTAATGCCACCAGTGACCGTCTGAAGGCCCGCCTGGTGGCCCGTGGCTTCACTCAACAACAGGACCTTGACTATTAGGAAACCTTCTCTCCGGTGGGCAAGCTCAACACCGTTCGCGTCCTTCTCTCAGTGGCCATGCATCGCCACTGACCCCTTCATCAGCTGGTTATCAAGAATGCGTTCCTGAATGACGATCTTCAGGAAACCGTCTACTTGCACCAACCTCCCGGGTTTGAGACCACGAGGGAGTCTCGTGTGTGTCTTATGAAGAAATCCATCTATGGTCTCAAACAATCCCCTCGGGCGTGGTTTGACAAGTTCAGTAAGGTTATTCGGGACATGAGTTTCACTCAGAGCTCAGCAGACTTCTTCCTATTCACTCGACACCGGGCAACATGAACTGTTCTTCTGTTAGTTTATGTTGATGACATCCTACTTACTGGGGATGAATCAAAGGGGATTCAAACGGTCAAACAACACCTTAGCACCGTGTTTCAGACAAAAGACCTGGGGCATCTTCGCTACTTCTTCGGTCTTGAGGTCAAGACGTCCAGATGGACTTGTCCTCTCCCAACGGAAGTATTGTCTTGACCTTCTCAAAGATGCTGACCAGTCCGGATGCAAGCCGGCAATTACTCCGATGGATGCAAATCACAAGCTATGTGCTCATGCCTCTGATGCTGATCTGCTTCTCCAAAACCCAGAATACTATCGATGCCTTGTGGGAAAATTAATCTACCTAACGGTCACAAGGCCGGATATATCATTCGCTGTTGGGGTTGTCAGTCGGTTCATGCATGTTCCCCGAGTCTCTCATCTTCAAGCTGTTGAACGTATTCTTCGATACCTTAAAACAGCTCCGGGTCAAAGACTGGTTTACAAAACCTGCACCTCTATTCCAACATTGGTTGCATATTTAGATGCCGATAATGCTGGCTCCTTGGACGATCGGCGGTCAACCAGTGGTTTTTGTACATATTTTGGAGGTCATCTCATTACATGGAAAAGTAAGAAACAAGCAGTGATTACTCGATCTTCAGCGGAAGCAGAATACCGATCGATGAAATCAGTTGTCTCAGAACTCACATGGCTTGAAAGCCTCCTTGCTGATCTGGGGTGAAACTTTCCTCTTCTGCTGTTCTATTTTGTGACAGTCAAGCGGCCATACACATAACAAAGAATCCGGTCTTCCACGAACGCACGAAATATATCAAAGTAGACTATTATTTTATTCGGGAGAAAGTTCAAATGAAGAAACTAGACTTAAAACATGTTTCGGGCACTGATCAAGTTGCTGATATTCTCACAAAGGCTTTATCGAGTACCTTATTTTATCAGTGTCTGTCCAAGCTGGGTGTATATGACTTGTACGCTCCAGCTTGCGGGGGAGTGTTGGAAAAACACATATAACAAAGGCCCAATGGTCCGTTCCTTTGTATTTTATTATTATTTTCTCTCCTCTCTTTAGTCCCACATAATGTATAGGACTTTCCTCTCTCTTTCTCCCTCCTATAAATATGTACTCATACTTTGTATTTGAGAATTGAGAAATTACATACAAGGTTCATGTTTTCCGACACAAACAAAACAATTTCTCTCGGCAGATCTGGAACAGAACGTTTAGAAACAATTTCAATTGAAATGGAGAGCATCCCGGTCCCAAAGTTGCACCCCTGCAATAGTGAATAATCCATAAAATAAGTGCTGAACACATCATTAAGATGTCTTTTGAGCTCTAATTTAGAGTAGTCAAATGTATATATTTGTTTTGGCACTTTCTTCGTTACTACAGGATCCATTATTTGATACAAAAAATTAATATTTTTTAAGATCCGAGTAACACGAAGACGAGTTCCACCGCCGCTGAACGGAGGGGCGACGCCAAATCTGCAAGCGGAATAGAACACTGAGTAACATGAAGTCGCAACCTGAACGGAGGGGCGACGGACTGCCAAATACGATTTCCGCCTCTTCCTAGATCTGCAATGGTGCGGCGAATTAAAGATCCTCGCCAACGACGGGATGCGAGCAAATAGATGGGTGACGGGATGTGATTGAGGAGATGGGCGTCGGGCTGCAAGCGAGGAGAGGTACGTCGGCGACCAGTTGCGAGTGAAAGAGAGGGACGAGGGTTCCGTTCGCGGGGTCAGGCGTGGTTGAGAGAAACGAGGGGTTGGGTACAAATACAAAATTTGCTTTTAAAATAAAGAGGCTGAATCTATAACTTTATGGGTGTGAATATCTATTTATGGGGTAGGCATGTTAAATGGGGGAGGGATATACCAATAGAGACTTGTAATGAAACTATAAGGAAAGACATGTACTTACGCATTAGTTAGATTATGACTAAAGAGAGGGCACAATGGAGACAAAGGATCCATATGGCCGACCCCACTATATTGGGATAAAGGCTTGAGTGTTGTTGTGTTATGCTACTGCTAGGGTTCTAAAGCGAAGAGGAAACTAGGAATGAAAAAGACGGCTAGGGTTTTGGAGAAGAAGGAAATACCTGATTATGAAATTGCTTGCCTCAAAAAGAGGGGGGAAAAGGGTATTTATGGAGCCCCTCATCCCTAGGGCCGGCCGGCCCCCATTGAGGGCTGAACCGGTGTGGTTCAGCCCTCCTCCTTGTTATTGATTAATTGCGGGCTGAACCGGATGGTTCAGCCTGGTCTTTGTCCGAGGCTCCTTTAGGTCTTCTGGCGTACTTGAATCCTCGGAACCGCAGATCGTCCAGGAGCATAACATTCCCCTCCCCATCAAGAGGCAGCTTGTCCTCAAGCTGGAAGTCGGGAAATAACTCCCGGAACTCCAAGAAGTCCACCCACGTGTTGTGGGCCTCTGACAGATCCCTCCATTTGACCAGAATCTCTGAACGGTACTCTGTGCCATGTTTCTTCCATCTAGACAACAAGATATACTCGGGGCTGGGGCGTAGCTCACCCGTCGTAGTAGCCTCGGGTAGAGAGGGAAGCACCGTGGCTGCCGCCCCCAGCTTCTTCTTCAGTAGTGACACATGAAAGGTGGGATGAATGCGGGATCCCTCAGGGAGGGCAAGTGTGTATGCGACCGGCCCCACCCGACGAGTGATGCGAAACGGGCCATAGAACCGAGGGGCTAGCTTCTGATTGGAGCGGCGAGCAACTGAAAGTTGTCGGTAGGGTTGGAGACGAAGAAAGACCTCGTCCCCAACTGGAAAAGTCCGCTCCGCCTGTAACTTCATCCGGTCCCGTGCAACCCGGAGATTGTCCCGCAAGAGAGCCAAGGTCTGGTCCCGGTCTCGTAAATCTCGACCCACTGGCGGAAGAGCTGTGCTGCCCGGTTCATATGACCGCAGAGTGGGTGGTGATCGCCCGTAGACAACCTCGAACGGAGTGATCCTGCTGGCCGTGTGATACGAGGTATTTTTAGCAGTACTCCGCCCAGTGTAACCATCGAGTCCACGAGCGGGGCTCATCCATGACGAAGCAACGAAGGTACGTCTCGACCCCTCTGTTGAGAACCTCTGTCTGGCCATCTGTCTGCGGGTGGTTTGCCGTGCTCATGCGTAACCTGGTGCCCTGCAGCCGGAAAAGTTCCGGCCAGAACCTGCTGATGAAGGTCGGATCGCGATCAGAGATGATCGAGCTCGGAAGACCATGTAGGCGCACTACCTCCCGGGCAAAAAGATCGGCAACTGTCTCTGCGGTATAAGGGTGGCTGAGAGCGAGGAAATGACCGTATTTGGACAGCTTGTCCACTATGACCCAGATCACGGACTTGCCCTGAGATCGGGGCAAGCCCTCAATAAAATCCATCGAGACCGTCTCCCATATCTGCTGAGGAATCTCCAAGGGCGTGAGCAGCCCTGCTGGTGAGGTCGTCTCGTACTTCTGCCGCTGGCACATATCGCACTGCTGCACAAAACGCTGCGCGTCCCTGCGTAACCCCCTCCAAAAGACATGGGCCCGAAGCCGCTGTAATGTGCGAAGCACCACGGCATGGCCTCCGGTCGGGGACGAGTGGAACTCCTGCAACATGACCTCCTTCCAAGTAGACGAAGCGGGAATGACCACCCTCCCGTGGTAATACAAATGTCCTCCAATCAGCTGGTATCCTGGAGGGGTGGGCTGGCCCTGAGACAAGGCCTCCACAATAGGTTGGAGCTCTGGGTCCGCGGCTATCTCCCTCTGAATATCATCCAAGGACTCGATCAACGGTACCGACATGTGGAAGATAGTGCTCTCCGGCAGGCGGGATAGGGTATCAGCCACCAAATTCTCCTTGCCCTGCTTGTACACGATCTCATAGTCATACCCCAGCAGCTTGGTCAACCACTTCTGCTGGAGAGGAGATGCCAACCTCTGATCCAAGAAGTGTTTCAGGCTCTGGTGATCGGTGCGAACTTTAAAATGGTGGCCCCGCAGGTAGGGGCGCCACAGAGTCACGGCGTGTAGAATCGCTAGCATCTCCTTCTCGTACGTGGAGAGGCCCAAGGTCCGCGGTGCCATGACCTTGCTGAAGTAGGCCAACGGCCGCCCCTCCTGCATCAAAACCGCCCAATTCCCACTCCTGAGGCGTCTGCCTCCACTACGAACTCCTTGGTGAAATCCGGTAGTGCGAGCACCGGCGTGGTCGTCATAGCCTCCTTGAGAGCGGCGAAGGCCCGCTCCGCATCTTCATGCAAGGTAAAGGACTCCTTGTGGAGGAGCTGGGTAAGCGGACGGGCCAGCTTACCATAGTCCTTCACGAACCGCCTATAGTATCCAGTGAGGCCCAGGAAGCCTCGTAGTGCCCGCACGTTAGCCGGTCGCGGCCACTCCACCATGCTCTCTATCTTCTTTGGGTCCGCCCTGACCCCCTGAGCCGAAACCAAATGGCCCAGGTACTCCACCTCGGGCTGCCCAAACGAGCACTTCGATAGCTTGACATAGAACTGATGCTGCCGCAGAATGGTAAGAACTTGTGCCACATGCTCAACATGCTCCTCCCACGACCGACTGTATATCAGAATATCATCAAAGAAAATGAGTACCGATCGCCGTAGGAGAGGCTGAAAGGTCTCATTCATCACGGCCTGGAAGGTCGATGGGGCATTGGAGATCCCAAAGGGCATCATCAAGAACTCGTAATGCCCATCGTGTGTGCGAAACGCGGTCTTGTGGATGTCTTCCGTCCTCATCCGAATCTGGTGATAGCCGGACCGAAGGTCCAGCTTGGTAAACAAACTCGCCCCATGAAGCTCGTCCAGGAGCTCTTCTATCATCGGGATCGGAAACTTATCCTTGATCGTATAATCATTCAAGTTGCGGTAATCTACGCAGAAACGCCATGACCCGTCTTTCTTTTTCACCAAGATGATAGGGGAGGAAAAGGCGCTGGTGCTTGGCCGTATGATGCTGGTTGCCAGCATCTCTTTCACACTCTTCTCGATCTCGGCCTTCTGAATGTACGGGTACCGGTAGGGTCTGACGTTTGGGGGAGCAGCCCCTTCTTTCATCTGTATGCCGTGATCCCTGAACCTGGGCGGAGGAAGGCCCCGGGGCTCCTGGAACACATCTCTGAACTGGGACAAAAGTACCTGTATCTTCTCTGGGATGTCTGGTGGGTCGTGGGCCAAGGCCTCCACCCCTACTACCATGGCCATCGGGGATCCCTGCTCCTCCAACCGCTGCAAGCTCCTCACGAAAATCTCCTTCAGTGGTGAAGACCGAATGCCCTGCAGGCAGTAATCCTTCCCCTGCTGGGTGAATTCCATCGTCAAACGAACCCAATCGGTGGTCACCCTCTGTAACTGCCGTAACCACT
The DNA here is from genome assembly GCA_039583875.1 of Platanthera guangdongensis. NCBI lineage: Eukaryota > Viridiplantae > Streptophyta > Magnoliopsida > Asparagales > Orchidaceae > Platanthera > Platanthera guangdongensis. The sequence continues at coordinate 128,226,603 of CM077154.1, read as the reverse complement.
GGACCCCCAACACCATGTCCGCACCCCGAATCGGAAGTAGGTACATATCCGTGTGGCACAAATAGCCCTGCACGCGAATCTCCACCCCCTTCATCACCCCCTCACACCTCAGCTTGCTTCCATCTGCTACCATAACCTGGAAGGCCGCCTCCCTGTCAATCGCCTGTCCCACTTTCGAGGCGACTGCTGGGTTGATGAAATTGTGGGTACTCCCACTATCCACCAGAATGGTCACTCGCTCCTTGCCCACCAAGCCTGTGAAACAAAGCGTCATCGGGGCCGCACATCCCTCTATGGCCTGCAAGGAGACCCCGAACTCTGCCAAATCCAGATCCTCCACGTCGGCTTCCTCCAGATGGTCCTCCTCGTCATCCTCCTCACGCAGCATAAACACCTGGACCTTCTGGCAGGCGTGTCCCTTGGTGTACTTCTCATCGCAGTTAAAGCACAGTCCCTTCTCCCTCCTGGCCTGCATATCTGGCCATGTCAACCTGGTCACTGTCGGCCGTATGGGAGGTGGCTGCTCTCGTCGTACCGCCGCGGGAGCCGCGGGTGGCTTGGTCGTCGTCCGGTTCCGCTGCCTGTTGTAACGCTTCTCCTGTATTCGGGCGATGCTAATGGCATGACTCAGACTGCGCGGCAAGTATGCGTGGACCTCGTCTCGCAAGTGGTCTTTCAACCCTGAGATGAAACAGCTCAACAAGGTCTGCTCTCCCCATGCGACACGGTTCGCTAACCTTTCGAACTCCGTCCGATACTCCGTGACGGTCCCCCGCTGCCGCAGTTTTTGAAGGGTGGCCTCCACATCCTCGTACTCCAGAGGCTCAAAACGAGCCGAAAAGGCCTCTATGAACTCCGGCCACGGGGCAAAAGTGCGTCCCCGCAAAAACCATTGCGTCCACTGATATGCGTCCTCCTCCAGATGGAAGGCCGCCAGTTGTACCCACTGAGCCTCGGGAATCTCCTGATATTTGAAAAACAGCTCCGCCTTTTGTATCCACTCCAGAGCGTCCCCTCCCCAGAACTTAGGAAAATTCATCCGTGTCCGCTTGGGTTGCATGTATGGTCTCTGATAAGCCCCTCCCAAACCGCCACCGTCTTGTCCCATCACCCCGGGTTGTCCAAAATCTCCGTGAATTCCTCCATGATTTCACCCCGGATTCCTTCCCGGTCCCATATTGGCCGGACCATATCCCCCGTTAGGAGCGTTCGCTGGTTGGGGCGGAAATATCCCCGTTGCGCCCCCGAGAGGGACCGCATTTGCCCCGGTTGGGCGAAACACCCCAAATCCTTGATGTTGTGGCCTCCATGTTTGTCCTGGGTGCTGTCCGAGACCCCCTCCTTGCCGCAGCAGTCCGCCGTGAGCCGGCAGCGGCTGTTCGAGCCCCCAAGTTGAAGCCGATCCTCCGCCGGCCCCCCAAGGACCTCCTGCGACTTCCGCCGCCCGACTGGAACCATTCCGGAGCGGTTCCGGCATCCAGGAGGGAGCAGACCCTCCGCCGAACCCCCCGCTACCCAGTCCGCCGCCCTCTGGGTGTCCGACCGGCATCCCGCTGGCCCGGGATGGGACCGTAGGCCCGCGTGCGGCCTCCGACGGGTTTCCCGCGTCGGATCCGGAGCCAGACGCGCCCGTCGGCCCGCCTCCTTGACTCCCGCACCCCGTGCTCCCTCCGTTAGGGATATTTGTCGCTTCCGTGTCGGATCCCGCGCCGTTTACGGCCTTCCCTTTCAGATTTTGCAAGAGGAGGGATTTCAACTCCTCCATCTTCTCATCGAGGCGTTCCTCCAAATGTTGTTGCGAGTTCTTCATGCTTGCTTCGATTGCCGCCACGGAATCTGTCAACGCAACGTAGTTCTCCTCGATGGCGGCCAAGCGCGCCGTCTCTGCCTCCGTACGCGTCACCATGGTCGCAGGAAAGATGCTCTGATACCAAATGTTATGCTACTGCTAGGGTTCTAAAGAGAAGAGGAAACTAAGAATGAAAAAGACGGCTAGGGTTTTGGAGAAGAAGGAAATACCTGATTATGAAATTGCTCGCCTCAAAAAGAGGGGGGAAAAGGGTATTTATGGAGCCCCTCATCCCTAGGGCCGGCCGGCCCCCATTGAGGGCTGAATCGGTGTGGTTCAGCCCTCCTCCTTGTTATTGATTAATTGCGGGCTGAACCGGATGGTTCAGCCTGGTCTTTGTCCGGTGCTCCTTTAGGTCTTCTGGCGTACTTTGAATCCTCGGAACCGCAGATCGTCCGGGGGCATAACATGTTGTTGGTTGTATTTTTCAGGATCTGGCAATGAAGCGGTGTATTGGCAGTTGTTGGAACTGTGGGGTGTTGTACCTGTACATCTTGGACCATCTACCAGCTCAAGCTCTCTCCAATCCTCCTCTCCCCTCTTTTGCGAATGTGTGCGAATGAGATCAATGTCTTGGGCACCCCTCCGCCAACTATCTTCTCAAGTTATTTCTTATGTTTTCGAGCTCTCTGAGCCGATTTATTTATAATGAATGTGAACTTTCTAAACATGTACGTCATAGTCCGAATCATTTTTCTTCTTTTAATATGCCTCCTTTTGACGTTATTTATGCGATGTTTGAAGACCATCCCTTGTTATTTCTCTCTAGTTACCGATGACTTGTGATCTTTATTGATTGTTTCTCTCGCTCTACTTGAGTTTATTTATTAAAACCAAAAAATGAGGTATTTGATTGCTTTTGTATTTTCATAAAATGGCGGCCACTCAATTTCACCGCACTATTCGCGAGCTTCGCAGAGACAACATGGGTGAGTATGACGATCATGGTTCTTTCGACACTTATCTTGCTGATCATGAGATTCTTCATCAAACAACGTGTGTCAGCACCTATATTAGAATGGTGTGGTTGAACGTAAGAACACACTCCTTGAGGCATCCAGGAGGGAGCAGACCCTCCGCCGAACCCCCCGCTACCCAGTCCGCCGCCCTCTGGGTGTCCGACCGGCATCCCGCTGGCCCGGGATGGGACCGTAGGCCCGCGTGCGGCCTCCGGCGGGTTTCCCGCGCCGGATCCAGAGCCAGACGCGCTCGTCGGCCCGCCTCCTTGACTCCCGCACCCCGTGCTCCCTCCGTTAGGGATATTTGTCGCTTCCGTGTCTGATCCCGCGCCGTTTACGGCCTTCCCTTTCAGATTTTGCAAGAGGAGGGATTTCAACTCCTCCATCTTCTCATCGAGGCGTTCCTCCAAATGTTGTTGCGAGTTCTTCATGCTTGCTTCGATTGCCGCCACGGAATCTGTCAACGCAACGTAGTTTTCCTCGATGGCGGCCAAGCGCGCTGTCTCTGCCTCCGTACGCGTCACCATGGTCGCAGGAAGGATGCTCCGATACCCAATGTTATGCTACTGCTAGGGTTTTAAAGCGAAGAGGAAACTATGAATGAAAAAGACGGCTAGGGTTTTGGAGAAGAAGGAAATACCTGATTATGAAATTGCTTGCCTCAAAAAGAGGGGGGAAAAGGGTATTTATGGAGCCCCTCATCCCTAGGGCCGGCCGGCCCCCATTGAGGGCTGAACCGGTGTGGTTCAGCCCTCCTCCTTGTTATTGATTAATTGCGGGCTGAACCGGATGGTTCAGCCTGGTCTTTGTCCGGTGCTCCTTTAGGTCTTCTGGCGTACTTGAATCCTCGGAACCGCAGATCGTCCGGGGGCATAACATGTTGTTGGTTGTATTTTTCAGGATCTGGCAATGAAGCGGTGTATTGGCAGTTGTTGGAACTGCGGGGTGTTGTACCTGTACATCTTGGACCATCTACCAGCTCAAGCTCTCTCCAATCCTCCTCTCCCCTCTTTTGCGAATGTGTGCGAATGAGATCAATGTCTTGGGCACCCCTCCGCCAACTATCTTCTCAAGTTATTTCCTATGTTTTCGAGCTCTCTGAGCCGATTTATTTATAATGAATGTGAACTTTCTAAACATGTACGACATAGTCCGAATCATTTTTCTTCTTCTAATATGCCTCCTTTTGACGTTATTTATACGGATGTTTGAAGACCATCCCTTGTTATTTCTCTCTAGTTACCGATGACTTGTGATCTTTATTGATTGTTTCTCTCGCTCTACTTGAGTTTATTTATTAAAACAAAAAAAATGAGGTATTTGATTGCTTTTGTATTTTCATAAAATGGCGGCCACTCAATTTCACCGCACTATTCGCGAGCTTCGCAGAGACAACATGGGTGAGTATGACGATCATGGTGCTTTCGACACTTATCTTGCTGATCATGAGATTCTTCATCAAACAACGTGTGTCAGCACCTATATTAGAATGGTGTGGTTGAACGTAAGAACACACTCCTTGAGGTCACCCGATATTTTTTCTCACCATAAATCTTCGTAAGTCTTATAGGCGGTTTTCACCGTCGCTTAACTCATCAATCGTCTACCCTCCCGTACCTTACAATATGCCTCTATTCTTTCCCGTTTGTCCACTAAGTGCATTGTTCATACCTCTCATCTACCTATGTATGTGTTCGTGTATGTCCGCCTTGTTTATGTTCATCAGAACCATCACAAGAAATTCGATGCACGTTCCCTCTAACACGTCTTTGTTGGCTACTTTGCTACTATGAAGGGTATCATTGTTATCATCCTCCCTCTCGACAATTCTACTGCACTATGGAAGTGACTTTTTGTGAGGAGGGACATTATTTTGGTTCTCGTCAGGGGGAGAGGAACACTGTTGTCGACGCTCTCAATCTTCCTCTTATTGTGTCCCCACATTCACTTCCTATGAGTGCCTCTGACATACCTCCTCCCGCGAATCCTCCTACCCTTTTCGTTTCTCTATCTCCTACTCCCAGGAGTCTTATACTTCCACTTCCTCTGGTCTATAACATAAACAACAACGGTGTTGTGGTCTTACAACCCCCCGTCGTTCCACCACAACAGGTATGCTCTTCTGGCTTAGGTTTTGATGGCGCGCCTCATTGCCCTCCTATACATCTAAAGCGGAAGTTGACCTCTGCTAAATACCTACTTGCCAATTATATCACTTATCAAAATCTGATAAACACACATAAAATCTTCATCTCTTCCTGGGATTTTGTTCGCATTCCTACTAGTAAGGAAGCAATAGAGATACCCGTGTGACGCAAGGCAATGAAAGAATAGATGCTGACATTGGAGAAGAACCAGACTTGGACGCACTCATCTTCCCGCCGGGAAGAACTATGTTGGTTCCAGATGGGTGTTCTATGTTAAACATATTCAAGAAGGGGTTATTAAGAGAAAATGCGAGGCTAGTTCCTCAAGGGTATACTCTAACTCCGGGTGTGGACTATCCTGAAACATTTTTGCCGGTTGCTGAGATGGATTCCATCCATGTCATTTTATTTTGTGATGCATGTTTGGGATGAGAGTTGCAACAACGTGATGTCAAAAATGTCTTTTTACATGGTGATCTTGAAGAAGAAGTCTATACGAAGGTTCCACTTGGTTTCGTAAAGATATCATCTGAAGGAAAGGTGTGTCAATTTTAAAAATCTCTTTACGGTCTAAACCAATCCCCGAGGGTTTGGTTTGCGAAGTTTTAGAATGTCATGACTTTATTGGGATACAAACAAGGTCACTTTGATCATACAATTTTCGTGAAAAGGAAAGCAGAGAAAGGGGGTATTCTCATTGTATATGTCGATGACATAATCATCTGGGAAATGATGTTGCAGAAATCACATAGCTTAAGTCGCGCCTGTGTAAAAAGTTTGAAGTTAAAGATATAGGAAAGTATAAGTATTTTCTGGAAATTGAAGTTGCACGCTCTGACCATGGAGTCTTCATTTCTCAGAGAAAATATGCTCTAGATCTTCTAGAAGAAATGAAGATACTTGGGTATGGTCCTACTAATACTCCCATGGAAGTAAACAACAAGATTGATGAAGACAAGGATGGTGAGAAGTCGAACTCCTTTAGCTACAAAAGACTGATGGAAGGTTTGATCTATCTATCCATTCCTTGCTCAGATATCACACATGTTGTTGGGATCCTTAGCATATATATGCATTCTCCTAGATTGCGACATCATGAAGCTTCCATGTGTGTGCTGCGGTATTTGAAGAGCTCACCTGGACGTAGAATTCTATTCTCCTGGAATAAACAATTGGCTATTGAAGTACATATGCTGGTTGGGTTGGAAGTCAAGATAACAGAAAGTTCACCACCGGATATTGCTCCTTTGTTGTAGGGAATCTTGTGTCCTTGCGTAGTAAGAGTCAAAATATCGTAACAACATCCAACGCGGAGGCGTAATATAGGGCAATGTCTCTTCCTCTCACGAGGAAATCAAGCAATGAATTTACCTCTTATTTCCCTCTTAATCTCTCTCTCTCTCTCTTAGTTCTCTCTTCCTCTCCGCCCTCTCGGGTTTGGGTTGAGTAAACCTCCCTTCTTTCTCTTCTTCTCCATCATCCCCCTTTTACTCCTGTGTATTTCCATCTCTGTCGCCATCCATTTGGCAATCTATTGGCACACTATGAGTTAGCTCATAACAGGGAAATAACATCCATTGATTTTGTGGGGGATATTTTTTTAGACCCCCACAAAATGTAGATTAGCTAAAGATGTGATCTTCATCATGCAACTGGGCTCCTCCCTGCCCAACAAAGGAAGATGTTGAATAACTTATGCTCTTCTCGACATTCTCTTTGTGCCTCTGGATGTAGAGAGGGATGAAAGGATGGCCTCACAATAAGCAAAGTCGACTTAAATGATGTATCAGGCTCGTCTATTACTGGACTTCAGATCTGCCAATTGAAAGGATATTTCTGGACCAGAATCAGTGACACTATACTTTCAAATGTATGGGTACATTATGAAATTCGAAGTTTCAGATTTTTGCTCGGATGCGACTGTATAGGTGTTCTTTGGATGACCCTAAGGACAATGATAAATACTGACTTGAAAAAATGTGTTATATCATCTACAAACTGATCCTCACATGTCATCACTAGGACAATTGTTCATTTACGACGAGTCTTAATTTGACTAAAGATTTATTATGAGACCATTTTCTACTTATACTTTACTTTTTTGGGGGCAATTCATAAGGTTTGTTTGTTTCGATGGTGAAAATTGAGCGATGGGAATGAGGGAGTTGGCAATGGTGCGATAGCAATGAGAGCGTTGGTAATGGAATGATGAGGAATGGAGGGGGCGGCTACGTTCTCAAAAAGGGTCAAAATGGTATTTTGGAGTGATGGCGGCGGGAATTGAAGGGTTACCGAACAATTTTTTTAGTCTCACCATTGTAGATGGAGCAAAACCGCCTATACAAACAGACAGCTATGTATGGTACATTATGAAATTCCAAGTTTCAGATTTTTGCTTGGATGCGACTTTATAGGTGTCTTTGGACGACCCTAATGACAATGATGAGTACCTATTTGAAAAAAAAATGTTATTTCATCTATAAACTGATCCTCACATGTCATCAGTAGGACAATTGTTCACTTACCACGAGTCTTAATTTGACTAAAGATTTATTATGAGACCATTTTCTACTTATACATTACTTTTTGGGGGGCAATACATAAGGTTTGTTTGTTTCGTTGGTGAGAGTTGGAGCGATGGCAATGAGAGCATTGACAATGGAGCGATAGCAATGAAAGCGTTGACAATGGAGCGATGAGGAATGGAGGGGGTGGCTTCGTTCTCAAAAAAATGTCAAAATGGCATTTTGGAGCTGTGGCAGTTGGGATTGAAGGGTTACCAAACAATTTTTTTATTCTCACCAATGTAGATGGAGCAAAAACACCAATACAAACAGACACATAGTTTGATAGGTGTAAATGTTGCATAGGTTTGCCCAGTTTTCATTTCTTTTATCATGGAGTTCACTGAGTTCTTCACTCGAGCTTTTCCCTGAGGAGTGGGATGAGAAAGAGAGGTCTCCCGGCAAGAGCAAAATTTTTGGAACCGGGTTCGTGGATGGTCTGAGTGATCTTCGCGGAGTCCAGAAGTGATCTCCGTGAAGGCCAAAAGTGATCTCCGCTGAGATCACCCGGGCCATTCGGTATCCGGACGGAATAATCTCCCCTCCGCAGCAGGGCATTCCTTGTATAAGATTGACCAGTATAGTGCACGCTGCTTGGCTAGAGGGTCGATCAGGACTTCTGCTTGGTAGAAGACAAAACAGCATCACTAAGTAGCGTACAAATTGGAAAGTTTTCAGGCATACGAAGCTTAATATGCTCACCACATAGTGCAAGTGGATTATGGTTTATGGCTACATGTCGGGAACATGGGAGCTCATGTAGTATGAAGCTGTTAGTGCATATGCAAAGGTAATTTGGTCAAGAGTATAGCTTCAAGGTCTGGCCGTTTTGTACCATTCATATTTTATGAACAGAGCGAAGGTTTTTTTTGGACGGTGTTATTGACAAACCTATTTACGCTAACGGCAGCCCATTGTTAATGTCAGATCGCAAAATTTTAATCTCAGACCATTGTGTTAATGACAGACCCAAATAAAAATAAAAAAAAAATTAAATCAATGTATGAAAATGTCCGAATCAAGGCCGAGATTTCTGTGACTATTCATTTTAGTGTTAAAACAATGTCGAAAAGCATGGACATAATTGGATTGTGTGTAACTTAACCAACTTCAAGACAATTGCAAAACTAATACATATTAAAGTCAGATACTTGGTCAAAGCAGATGAGCTCTGATGCGATCAGGGTGGTTGACAGAGCTGGGCATTTGTGCAAAATCTGTCCATAAACTAAATTTGTGAAGTATCCAGAGAGGAAGAACCAAGGATGGAGTGCGATACTTGCTTGCCGCGTCCACAGAGCAGAGGCTTGCACAGATTTTTGGAAAGTATCCAGAGAGGAAGAACCAAGGAATGATGCATGTGGCGGCGGCGTCTACCTGGAGAGGGAAGCCATCGGTGTCGACCTGGAGCGGGAGTGCAGCGACGGCGAGCTGGAGCGAGAAGGCGTCGACAACGACCTGGAGCGGGAAGGCGGCGACGACCTGGAGCGGGAAGGCGGTGGCGACCAGGAGCGGGAAGGCGGCGGCGACCAGGAGCGGGAATGCGGCGGTGGCAACCTGGACCGGGAAGGAGATGCGCGATCGGAGTCGGGAGGAACAACGCGTTATCGGCTTGGGGGATAGGGATTTTAGTTTTTTTTGGGCTGCCTTTAGGTTATAGAAAATAGAAGAATTCAGAGAGATTTGAAAAAAAGTATGGTTTGCCAATATCTAAACACGGTTTGCCAATAAAATTATCCTTTTTTTTGGGGCGGGATTATCTGAAGCCCTTGGAAAATACAAATATGAAGCATCCTAGGTGCAAACACGCCAAAGAGTGAAGGAGACGGTTCACATCAGATTGAAGGATCATCGCTCATGGCAGAAAAAAAGATGTACAGTATGGAGGGAGGCATGATCCTGGAGCATCTAAAGAGGCCATGGTTCTTGACCGTAGATCGAGTAGGAGAGTGCTACTTGTATAAGATTGTGGAATATAAAACTTTTCGGGAAAAGACAGAGCCTAAGGCCTGGCTATGGAAGATTTAGGCTCTGTTTGGCATGGCGGTGGCGGTCATGAACACGGTGGTTATAAACCGTCATTCTTGATCGCCCGACCTCGTCCAACTTTATTCACTTTTATGTTTAAAACTAGTTTTCTTTTCTTGGCGACGGTCATAACCGTTGACAGGCCAAACATACATTCTATGATAGTGCCGTTTTTGTCCAAACTCACCGGAGCAAAAATATCATGCCAAACGGGGCCTTAGTAAATAACACTGCTCGGATGGAAGGTCGACCGATATATCCATTTTCGGTGGAAAACAGAGCAGTGTCATTCGAGTAAAATGATCAGAATTATCGTGTCCGGGCAAAATCTAAGCAAACATGGTTGTGGCTCCCCAAAATTTAGGGTAATTTTGACCGTACTATGCACGACTGAGCCATAACTTCATACTTCCAAATGAATTGGATCTATTCCGATTTCTGCCCGAATTGGATCGGTTGGTTCATTTTAACCAACCACAAACACGACCGAGTCATAACTTCGTGCTTGCAGATGAATTGGATCAATTCCGATTTCTGCTTGAATTGAATGGATTGGTTCCTCTACCCACAATGTATTGCTCGATCCGTAGTTAGGATCCTGCTCGGCGTCCTCTCGAGCCAGGTCTTCCATTGCGCATTCTTCCCATTCCATGCCCCACTTGGTCTTCGACAATGTAGGCCGTGGTCACTTGAGATTCTCCGGGATCACCGGGGTCCACAAATTCTCACCTTTTCTTGCTCTTGGGGCCAAATCAGGTACAGGTTTTGCTCTTCCCGTAAGAGGTAGAATTATAACTTTAACTTGCAGCCCCTCTCGGATCTGCAAAATGAAAAATTTAAATTATTATTATTATTGTTTAATAATCTGTTCCTAACATGTTTTGTACAGTCAGCCTCCTAATTATATATATATATATATATATATATATATATATATATATATATATATATATATGCATATTTATGCATATATAGTATAGAGTTATGTAAGATGATAATCATCTATGCTTGAGCTTAGACTGGTCTTCTTGTGTTATAGATGGATGAGTTATGCCTTCTATCGAGGGCACCGCGCCGGTCGAAGCACCAGCGGATGCTTTCTGTCTTTCGTCGTATGTTTAAGGTACTCACTCGACGATTCTGTTACAGGTCGAGGAATTATCCGAGCTTTCTGAAACACGGAAATTTTGTGGTCATGATCTTTTATTCCCAGCCTGTTCTTTTAATTTGTTGTCATCTGTGCTGTAAAATTTAGTGTCAGGAATGCTCCAATTAGGTTGATCAGAATTCTTTTTATTTGGGACCTCAAATGGAGGATCATTTCACGGTGTGGATGCATTCTCACTTGATCTAATGGTGTAAAATTTTTTGATTAAAAAATCTAAAAGGAAGAAATTAGTGAACCCATCTGATTAGCCATAAATAGATCTGGACCGTGAAATGAATACTATCTATTTTACTTCAAATGAAGAGGATCTTATTCCCGATTAGGCGGGGAGACATTTCATTGTTAGTGGAAACCCTAGAAATGCGGAAAAAATATGGCATATTATTTAGTTGCTCTCTTTGATTGTTTTAAGTATTTTGCCGCTTATGCGGTGGTCGAACTATATTGAAGATGGGTTATGGGGGCAGGTGACTTCGAACTATTGGTTGGCCCGTGTCGGGTCTGGATTGGGCAGTGCATAGTAATCGAAGCTCGAAAATTACTTTTAAAAGTCGTGATTTTTAACTCGTGATTTGAGAGGCCAGATTTTGATTTTGATTGAGCTTGATTTCTATTTTGATAATTTTGAAAAGAAAGAAAACACAAAATGCTGCATTATTATTTATCTCCAGCATACAACGATTTTGAGTCGAATAATCGGCTCGGTTCAAAGTCAATTTCTAAACAAGCCATAATTTTTTTCATTAATTCAAGCTTGTCTATCATTATCTACAGAAGTGCTAGATAGATTTACCTCACATTGACCTCCAACATGAGCATTTTAATGCAAAACTTCATCCTTGTTGCTCATTCTTTTAAGGTTTTGAAAATCAGCCCCAACATTGAACCGGTTCAGGTTGAACCGGTCTATATGCTTGAAAAATCAAAATAATAAACATTATGTCAAATATTAGCATAAAACAATATACTAATATTTTAAAAGGAAAATATTTTTATGTTAATTTGAAAATCATATATAATTGTAAAAATTATTTAGATGTTTGTATTAAATTAAGATCAAATATAATTAAACAAAAAAATGATATATATACATACTTTTAGATTTTAAGTATCAAAATTTAAAATTAAATTAAGATTATAATAAATATGATATATAATTATATGTATCACAATATGTATTATGTATTTTATCAACACTATTATTTGATATATTTATATAAATTTTATGTTTGAGTTGTAACAAAATTAGTTGTCAGAGTGGATACATCCCCAAGTCCTTCCCAAGGGATCTAGGATCTCGGGAGGCATCCTATATTAATTTTAGAAATTTTAAATTAAAAAAAAAAACATAATTTAATCTCTGCTCAGCTGTGTTAAATGCACTCCACTTGATGGTTTTATGAGCAGACCAGACAATTCGCTGATTATGGGCCATAGACCGTTGACATGCCTAATGACAACCTATCATAATAGGTGTAAGCGCTCTACTAAAATAAAAATTGTAATTCATAGAAATGAATCTTCATTTATAGGTTTGGGTGTGCACTTAACCATCTCCCTCATGATTCCTCCTATTGTGGAGATCATGAGTTTGACTAGTCAACCCACTTCCCCATGATCTCCACCACAATAGGAGAGATCATGGTGACCTCCAACTCAGCAACTACCGTTAGCCACTGTCGCCCGCTGCCGCCCGCCGCCGCCACCGCCCGGCGCCACCCGCCGCCGCTGTCACTGCCGCCACCGGCCGCCCGCCGCCGCTGTCGTCGGCCGGCCACCGCCGTCAACGACCGCCGCCGCTTGCAGGTCGGCCACTGTCCGATCGTTACTGGGCATCCGTCGTCGTTCGATCTGTAGATAACCACCCACTAAGCCACTAAGTTAGTGGGGGGCCCCATAACCACCTCCTGGAGGCTATAAAAAGAGCCCCAAACCTCCTAATTTCTCATTTTTTTGCTCCAGGGTCTTCTTCTTCCTCAGGCTAGAGCACTGCCGAACTCCTCCCTCGGGTCACATTCAAGAGGCCAACGAGCCAGAGGAACACCCAAGTTCCCAAGTGTGCGGAGAAAGGAAGAAGACGACCATCACCAGCGCTCAAGCACACCGGCAACCAAGTTAGCATTCAGTACTCCTTTGGCGCAGCCTCTTGCCCGTTGCGAGTCAGAAATTATCTCTCAGCCCCAAGTTGTAACGAGGGGCGGCCTGTCGCCCTCGATTCTCCAAACAAATTGTAACCGCAATCTGATAGTGGACTTTGACCGACACAGATCCGGTCACGTGATTTTTTACCCAGTTGAGGGTTTTTCAACGTTAAAACCTCCTGTGTCAACCCTCTCTTTCATTGACTGTGTGCGCGCTCGACCGTCCCGAGAGCTAAGGGGGCCCAGTTTATTCCGGTCCGACCGGGACGCTGAGTTTGTCCGCAACAGTTTGGCGCCGTTTGTAGGAACCATGATTCCCAACATCCTTCAGAAGTCAAGACCTCCCTCTTTGCAGCCTCCAAGCTCCGCTTCAATGGCGAAAAGAAGCACCCGCACAACTGAAGGATCCGTCCCAGAGGGACACACTGAACCAGCACGCTCCCATTCACTCGTGCACGTGCCATTGACAGTTGAGGCCGCCTTCGCGCCTGTCACCGCCCTCGAGGGGCGTGTTCTACAAATGGAGGAGCAGCAAACTGAAATGCTTGCTCTACTCAGGAATCTGGGAGCGCCTCCTGCACCTCCTCTAGTACCGGCTAACCCGCCACTGCCAAATCACTGTGGGGCGCAAGAAGTTCCAAGGCAAGAGGCGCCTGGAGAATACTCCGACGCCGCCAGCTCCACTCACCAGGTTCATGGAGGAACCTAAGCTGGGCGGCACCACCACAACTGGGGGGATGAGGCCTGACTTCCCCTGCTCGAAAGGTTCACCCGAGAAGAAATCCGGGAGGTGATCGCAGAAGAATACCGGCAGGCCGGCCGACGGGATATTCACGCTCGCCGACCACTCTGCCAAGGCTCCCCCTCGCACCGCAAATCCTGGCACATTCAATTCCTCATGGTTTCAAGCTGCCGAACATCGAGACGTTCGATGGAATAGACGATCCGTTGGAACATGTCAACCACTTCACTACTATAATGAGGATCTACAACGCACCCGATCAGTTGCTCTGCCAAGTGTTCCCAGCCAGTCTTAAGGGGCAGGCCCCCACATGGTTTCACTCTTTGAAGGTGGGCACCATTCCCAACTTCACGGAGCTAACGAGACAGTTCGCGGATCAGTTTATAGCAAATCGGAGTATCGTCCGCGACCCTTCCCACTTATCAGGTATCCGCCAGAACGAAGGAGAGTCTTTGAAGGACTTCTTCCGCGGGTTCTCTGCAGAAGCTCGTCAAATCCCAGGTGTTGACCCAGAACTGTTGCGGGGAGTGTTCCTTGGGGGTCTCCGTCCTAGCGGCTTCTACTCAGCTTTGATGAGGGAAACCGTCCCTAGCTACCCTGACCTCGTACACCGCGTGGAGGCACAGATCGCAGTCGACGAGGCTATTGAAGCTCATCGTCAACAGTTTGACAGAAACCAAAAGCGCAAGAGGGAGAAGGAGCCTGCCCCGCAACACCAAGAAGGAAGATTCCGAGAAGAACGTCAGGACGGGCAACGCCGACGTGACCGTCAGAGAGATCAGCCGCCCCAGGATTATACCTCCCTCAACACCACGCGCACCAACGTACTCTACGCTATCCAGAATGAGCCGGTCTTACAACGGCCTAAGCAGTCCGCTCATAACCCCAGGAACGACCAGTCTAAGTACTGTGAATTTCACCGAAGCACAGGGCACACTACTGAAGACTGTGCCCGCTTGAAGGAGGAAATCGATCGCCTTGTTCGCATAGGGCTACTCGGAAGATTTTTGTAGGGACGCCTACAAGATCAACATGATCCGCCCAAGCCACCCAGAGATCAACAAAGCGCCTCGCAAGGAGGGGCCGGTGGTAGGCAGATGGTCGGAAACATCGAGACCATAGCCGGATCACCCATCCTTTCTGCTCAGATACTCTCGGTATGCACGCAGGGGGGCACCCACGAGGATAAGAAGTGCAGGCAAGACACCACCATAACTTTCGGAGATGAAGACCTCGAGGGGCTCCGAACACCTCAACAGGACCCTCTCGTGATCAACGTCGGGATTGGGGAGCTCTGCTATAATGTCAAGCGAATCTTCGTCGACAACGGAAGCTCAGTTGACTTCTTGTTCTCCTCCACCCTTCAGAGCATGAAACTCTCCAAGCAACATCTGACACCAGCCGCGGGACCAGTATACAGATTCGACAACCATCCAGTCCAGGTGTTATGAATGATTAACCTACCCATTACTATGGGAGAATTCCCAAGGCAGGCAACGCATGAAGTCCAGTTTGTTGTGGTAGACTCAAGCTCAGCCTACAATGCAATCTTCGAAAGGCCTATCCAGTCCATTTTCAAAGCCATCCCCTCAATTCCCCATCTCGCGATGAAGTTTCCCACTACTGGAGGGATCAGAGTCATACGCAGGAACCAGGAAGCCGCTAGGACCTGTTATTCGAAGCAGGCACAGCCCGTCAAAGACACAGCTCTGAATATCGACGACTTCGATCTACGTGACAAAGAGATCCTATAGCGGGGAATGCCTATCGAAGGATTGATCGAGGTCCCACTATCGCCAACTGCTCCTGCTCGCATCGTCCAGCTTGGCTCCCTCCTGCCACAGCGGGAAAAGGAGGAACTGATAGCTTATCTTTGCAAGAACAAGGATGTCTTTGTCTGGGCTCCCGAGGATATGCCTGACATAGATCCTCAAGTCATCCAGCATTCCCTCAACATAAACCCGGCTTGCAAACCCAAAAGAAGCGAAACTTTGCTCCAGAATGACTCCAAGCAATTGAAGAAGAAGTACAAAAGCTCCTCGACGCCCAGTTCATCCGGGAGGTTGAGTACCCTGCCTGGCTGGCTAACGTCGTCATGGTAAAGAAGTCTTCCAGGAAGTGGAGGATGTGTGTGGACTACACCAACCTCAACCAAGCTTGCCCAAAAGATAGTTTCCCCCTTCCCAGGATCGATCACTTAGTCGATTCGACCGCCCGACACCGACTCCTCAGCTTCATGGACGCCTACTCCGGCTACAACCAGATTCGAATGAATCCTGCGGACAAAGAGCACACGACATTACGAACTGATAAAGGAATCTACTGTTACAAGGTAATGCCCTTTGGGCTCAAATATGCGGGAGCAACCTATCAGCGGCTCATGAACAAGGTTTTCAAGAAACTCATTGGCAAGTCTATGGAAGTGTATGCAGACGATATGCTAGTTAAAAGCATTCGTCGAGAGGATCACCTGAAAGACCTCGAGAAGTGTTTTAAAATCCTCCGCCAGTATGGTATGCGACTCTACCCCAGAAAATGTGCGTTCGGGGTTGCGTCTGAAAAGTTCTTAGGCTTCATGGTAACACAGCAGGGAATTGATGCTAACCCAGAAAAGATCAAGGCTCTCGAAGAAATGTCACTACCTTGGTTTCTCAAAGAAGTGCAGCGTTTGAATGGGAGAATTACAGCACTCTCCCGGTTCCTGGCACGGACCGGGGACAAGTATCTCCCGTTCTTCAATATTCTCAGAGGAGCCAGGACCGCGGGGTTCCAGTGGACGGACGAGTGTCAGGCTGCCTTCGAGGCTTTGAAACAGTACCTGGCTTCCCCTCCGCTTCTATCAAAGTCTACTCCCAGAGAAACACTTTTCTTGTACCTCGTCGTCACACCCGCGACACTAAGTTTTGTGTTGGTAAGAGATGAAGGTGGAATCCAGCACCTTGTCTACTACCTCAGCAAAATCCTCTCAGATGCGGAAATTAGGTACCCAGCAGCAGACAAGACAACCCTAGCACTCGTCTTCTCAGGCAGGAAGCTTCGTCCTTACTTTCAAGCTCATACAATCAAAGTGCTGACCGAGCTACCTCTCCGTGCAATCCTCCAAAAACCCGAAGCATCCGACCGGTTGGTCAAGTGGGTAGTCGAGTTAGGCGAATTTGACATCCACTTTTTGCCACGCCCCGTCATCAAGTCGCAAGTCCCGACAGATTTTGTTGTTGAAAATACCCTTCCGACAGAGACAGAGAGCGCACAAGTCAAACCTGATCAGCGGTGGACACTGTACGTTGATGGAGCGTCTGGGCTCGAAGGCGCAGGAGCAGGATTGTTGCTTGTTGTGCGAACAGAAAAAAGCAGACCGAAAATTTAGAGTAATGCAAACTTTATTATCCAAAAAAAGGTATCAATTATAATGGTATAGCCTCCCTTTTATAGAATGAAGGAGATGAGAGAGATTACAAATAAGCAATGTAGGACTAAAAATTTACAAGTATATGCGGCTTTACAAAAAAGGAAAACCGGACAGGTCGTGCGGTTAGACAAGCCGGCTAACCGCCCGACAACCAACAAGAGGAGAGAGCAAGCCGCCACAGGAGACCGCTAGATCGCCCGGTCTCCAAGTCGTCTGAGACAAACCGCCAGACCGCTGGGACACCAAACAACAACAGCCCGACAGACAGACCGACAATGAAAAACCGCCAGACCGCCCGGTCTCTGAACAGCAATAGACCGCCCGACCTCCATACTGCAACACTCCCCCTCAAGCTGGAGCATAGATATCAATCATGTCCAGCTTGTCGCAAATGTGGAAAAAGGAAGTGGACACCAGCTTGGTGAAGATGTCCGCCAACTCGTTGTCAGAAGTGACGAACAGAGTACAAATCTGTTTTTTCAAGATCTCCTCCCAAATAAAATTACAGTCAACTTCTATATGTTTTGTTCTCTCATGAAAGACCAGATTTTTGGAGCTGTATATCGCGACCTTATTGTCATAGAACATAGGAAGAGGATAATTGTAGACCTCTCCTAAATCAAGCATGAGAGCCCGTAACCATTTCAACTAACACATGGTCGACGCCATACTGCGATATTCCGCCTCTGCACTAGACCTGGAGACCACAGACTGTTTCTTGCTCTTCCAACTCACAAGATTGCCTCCAATAAACGTGTAAAAACCTGATGTCGACTTGCGGTCCCCTTTGTCATCAGCATAGCTAGAATCAGAGTACGCTTCAACCCTTTGGTGACCATTCTTCTGAAAAAGGAGTCCTTTCGCTGGAGCTGCTTTAATATACTCCAATATCCTCAGGACAGATTGTAGATGATACTCCCTAGGAGCTTGCATGAACTGGCTCACTTTGCCAACAACATAAGAGATGTCGGGTCTGGTTACCGTGAGATAAATGAGTTTGCCCACCAGACGCCTATACCTCGTAAGATCGGATAGAAGAGGCGAGTCATCTGTCCAAGTTTTGTCTTCTCTAGCAGCCATGGGACAACGAACAGGTTTATCACCAGTCAATCCTGCCTCCTTTAGAAGATCAAGAGCATACTTCCGTCGGGAAAAGACCATGGAGTTGGACTTCTTAGAGATTTCAATCCCCAGAAAGTATTTCGGTGAGCCCATATCCTTTGTGACCAGGTGTTGACGGAGGTGTTTCTTTATCAACGTTACCCCATCCTGGTCATTGCCAGTAAGAAAAATGTCATCAACATAAACCGCAAGAACTATCAGACTAGAGGCGGTTTTCCGAACGAACAAGGAGTGATCGGTCGAGCTTCTTGTAAAACCAATGGCGGCAACAATGCCGCTAAATTTGTCAAACCAGACACGAGGACTCTGCCTGAGCCCATAAATAGCCTTCTTTAGCCGGCATACTCGTGTCTCCCCCCGAGCAACATACCCAGGAGGTTGCTCTATTTAAACATCTTCCTGCAGATCACCGTAGAGGAAAGCATTCTTAACATCCAGTTGCAAAATGGGTCAATCCCTGTTGACATCGACAGAGAGAAGGACCCGAATGGTCCTGAGGCGAGCAACTGGAGAGAAGGTGTCGAAATAATCAACACCATAGGTCTGAGTGAATCCTTTAGCCACCAGGCGGGCCTTGTAGCGATCCACGCTACCATAGGGATGGAATTTGACAACAAATACCCAGCGGCAGCCAGCAACATCCGTGCCCAAAGGTGAGGGAACAAGGGTCCAGGTGCCCCGTTCAGTAAGGGTAGCAATTTCCTCATTCATGGCAGACTTCCAATGAGGAATAGTGAGAGCTTCCTGGTAGGTGCGGGGAGTGGCAGTCGCTGAGATAGCTAAAACAAACGCCCTGCGAGAAGGTGTGAGACGATCATAGGAAACAACAACAGCCAGAGGGTGCTGATTACACGTCCACACCTCTTTGCGAAGAGCAATGGGAAGATCCAGGTCGGTATGTTCCTCAGTAACCGAAGCATCCGTGGCGGAGAGAGCTGGCCTGGGAGAGAAGAGAGACGGCCGCAGAGAAGAGGGGGATGGCGGTGGGGATGAGGAAGAGAGGGAAGGAAGAGATGGTGGAGGTGATGGTGGGAAAATCTCGATGAGAGTAGACGGGTTGGAGGGGACGGTGGGAGAAGGAGATGGAGGTGGGTCGGAGGAGAAGTAGGCCACATTCTCGAAGAATGTCACATCTGCGGAGACATATTGTTTCCGAAGAACGGGATCAAAACAACAGTATCCTTTTTTGGTAGTTGAGTAACCCAAAAAGATACACTTGGTGGCACGTGAGTCAAGTTTGTCATGGGTTGCGGAAGAATTGTGCACAAAGGCCGTGCACCTAAAGATACGCAGAGGAAGAGGAAACGCGTCCTTGCCAGGATAGAGAAGAGAGATGGGAGTTTGTCCGTGGAGAACCGTGGAGGGAATGCAATTAATGAGGTAACATGAGAGGAGGACAGTGTAGCCCCAATAGGAGCGAGGAACGTTCATTTGTGTCATCAGAGTGCGTGCGACATCAAGAAGGTGACGGTTCTTGCGTTCCGCCACCCCATTTTGTTGCGAGGCATAGACACATGTAGTTTGATGAAGAATACCATTTTGCACACAAAAAGAAGTGAAAGCATTGCTAAGATATTCCTTAGTGTTGTTAGAACGAAAAACTTTAATAGACATATCAAATTGATTTTTAACCATATGATAAAAGGATGTTCATACAAAAAAAAGTTCTGAGCGATCCTTTAAAAGATACACGCATGTACATCTAGAGAAATCATCAATAAACGTTACAAAATATGAACTACCCCTACCAACGGTGAGGGTAGGAGCAGGACCCCAGACGTCGGAGTGAACAAGTTCTAATGGCCGGGAAGATCCACGATCTTGCTTTGGTGGGAAGGAGGAGAGGTGATGCTTGCCAAGTTGACATGCTTCACAGTTGAGCGGTGGGCTTTGCGGAGGAAGATGTGGTAGAAGCTGACGAAGAAGACGGGGAGGAGCATGACCAAGACGAAGGTGCCACTGGAGGAGATCAGTAGAAGATGCGGAGAAGGCGGAGAGTGCAGAAACGTTGTCGAGGAAGTAGAGGCTGCCACTCTCAGTCCCAGTAGCAATCGTCTGCTTGATGTCCGGATCCTGAAAAGAACAAGTAGTAGACGTGAATGTGACAGAGCATTGTAGTTGTTTGCAAAAGGAAGTAAGAGATAACAAGTTGCAAGGGAACTTGGGCACGTAGAGGGTGTCCGCCAAGCGAAGAGACGGAGTTACTTGAACCATCCCCGTTCCATTGACTGGTGAGGGAGAGCCGTCCGCAACAAGGACCGGGGGTAACCGGTCATGCTGTTGTAGGAGAGAAAAACAGTGCAGATTGCCGGTCATATGATTTGTAACACCAGAGTCGATCAGCCATTTACCTTGAGTAGTGACGTGGGCACTACCTGAAGACGTGACCACAGAGGCGGACGACTTCGAAGAGGAAGAGGAAGCGTCGCCAGATGGTCGAAGATGAGGATGCTTCTTCCAACAACGATCAACCGTATGGCCGGTGCGGACACAATGAGAGCAAAGAAAGCGAGCAACACCACGTTCGCTGGAGGGGAGATGGCGGCCACCAAAGCCACTGCGCTGAGTATGGTGAGCGTAGTTGTCCGATTGAGGAGGGGAGGATAACAGCGGACGTTGGAGCAAAGAAGTAACAGCGGCGATGCGAGCAGCGGTGGCATCCAGGGTGGGTGACTCCGCCTCACCAAGGATCTGTTGACGGATCATGTCATATGACTTTGGAAGGAGTAGAAGATAACACACAACCAGAAGCTCATGGAAGTGTTTGTGTTGGTCAGCAAGATCTGCAGAGAAGGGGCGATTTTGTAGAATTTCGGCTCTGAGAGCCTGAACTTGCTGGTAAGCAGCTGCTGGAGACATAGAGGGACGGGCAAAGAGGTCCGCATATAACGTATAGATGCGAGACGTCTGAGCCCCCTTTGAGTAGAGAGCGACAAGATGTAGCCAAGCGGCCTTGACGATTTCATCATGTCGAATGACAGAGAGGCATTCATTAGAGAGGCTGTTAGCCAGCCATGTGCGGACAAGAGCATCGCTGACATCCCAATCGTCAAAGGGAGGGGAATCATGCGGAGGAGGATCATCTGTGAGATGATGACGTTTGCGTTGAGAGCGGAGGAGGAAGGTGAAGAAGACACTCCAATCCGGATAGTTGAGACCAATAAGCTTCGAAGCGGTGCCAAGATTACCAGAAGGAGTGGGAGGTGTAGGAGGATGAGCGACAACGAGAGTAGAGGTGGTGGAGATATCGGAGTTGGCCATAAGGAGAGAAAGAAGCTGCAGCTAGAAGGAGAAGTCGCTAGAAGAAGAGCGACTAACAAGGTCGCGACGACTAAAGCACAGGTCGCGGCGACAAAGAAGAGGAGAGCGGCTAGAACAGATCGCGGCGACTAAAGAACAGGTCGCGGCGACAAAGAAGAGGAGAGCGGCTAGAACAAGGTCGCGGCGACGTAAGGATAGGCTGCGGTGACAAAGAAGAGGAGCGACTAGAAAAGGGAAGCCGACGACTAAGCAAAGAGTACGACAAGAAAGAGGAAGCAAGAGGCCGCAACCACAAAGGGAGGTAACAGAAAGAATCAAGCTGCGCGAACAGGGCAACGGTCAGAAGAGGAGTCAAGCCGCGAAGACAGGTCGCAGAAAGAAGAATCAAGCCGCGAAGACAGGTCGCGGGAAGAAACAAGCCGCGCGGACAAAGAGACCTCACACAATCAGGAAGAAAGGACCGATGACTCTGATACCATGTGCGAACAGAAAAAAGCAGACTGAAAATTTGGAGTAATGCAAAATTTATTATCCAAAAAAAGGTATCAATTATAATGGTATAACCTCCCTTTTATAGAATGGAAGAGATGAGAGAGATTACAAATAAGCAATGTGTGACTAAAAATTTACAAGTATATGCGGCTTTACAAAAAAGACAAACCGGACAGGTCATGCGGTTAGACAAGCCGGCTAACCGCCCGACAACCAACAAGAGGAGAGAGCAAGTCGCCACAGGAGACCACTAGATCGCCCGGTCTCCAAGTCGTCTGAGACAAACCGCCAGACCGCTGAGACACCAAACAGCAACAGCCCGACAGACAGACCGACAAGGATAAACCCCCAGACTGCCCGGTCTCCGAACAGCAACAGACCGCCCGACCTCCATACTGTAACACTCGTAAGCCCGGGACTTGTCACTTTGGAGTATGGCCTACGATTGAAGTTCCATGCCACCAACAACGTCGCCGAGTATGAAGCTTTAAATACAGGACTCAGGCTCGCCATCGACTGCCACGTCAAGAGACTGATAGTCTACTCAGACTCTCAACTCATTGTCTCCCAAGTAAAAGGGAATTACGAAGTGAAAAACGAGCAGTTAGTCCAGTACATCCCACTTGTAAAGTCCCTCCTGCTCAGGATACCGCAAGTTCAGATCCTTCACATCCCCAGGGAACAGAATTCTCGGGCTGATGCTCTGTCAAAGCTGGCCACGTCATCTTCTCAGTATCAGTCAAGGAGGCGCCAAGTTGAGGAGATTGTCTTTCCCGGTGTCCAAGGACCATGGGAGATCGCAGAGATCGACGAGCCGGAAGAATCTTGGATTAGTCCACTGGTTACCTACCTGAAGCACCAGCAACTGCCAGAGGACCGAATAGAAGCACGACGCCTGAAGATGCGGGCAACCACCTTTGTGTTGATCAATGAAGAATTATACAAGTGGTCTTTCTCGGGACCATACCTAAAGTGTCTAACAGAAAGATACGCAGACTATACTTTGCACGAAATCCATGAAGGGATATGCGGTGAACACTTAGGCGGAAAGGCTTTAGCGCGCAAGATCTTACGTCAAGGCTTCTACTGGCCCACTATGAAAAAAGAAGCAACTGACTTCGTCCGACGATGTAGGAGTTGCCAGCTGCACGCCAACGTCCCACGACAACCTCTCGGCGCCCTCTCCACGTTGCAAGGAGCATGGTCGTTCGCACTGTGGGGAATAGACCTTCTTGGCCCTCTACCTCAAGCTTCGGGGCAAAGGAAATTCCTCATAATGACCATTGATTATTTCACTAAGTGGGTGTAAGCAGGGCCGCTGGCCAAGATCACCGAGGAGAATGCAAAATCGTTTGTGTGGAAGAACATCGTTTGTCGTTTCGGAATCCCTGCAATCATCACCGACAACGGTACTCAGTTCACGGGAAGATCCTTCGCGAAGCTATGCGAAGATCTGAAGATCGAGTTGCGACATACGGCTGTGTCGCATCCGCAAACCAATGGGCAGATCAAGGTAACCAACCGTATCATCTTAAAGGGGTTGAAGACGCGACTTCAGGATGTTGGGGGCAGTGGGTCGATGCACTCCCCAGTGTGCTATGGGCATACCGAACCACCGAGAGAACTCCCACTGGAGAAACACCGTACAATCTCTGCTACGACGCCTAAGCCATCATCCCAGTCGACATCGGCATTCCAAGCTCTCGGGTTTCCAATTTCAACCTCGAGAAGAATGATGAAGCACTCAGAGACAACTTGGATTTGATCCCTAAAGTCCGCAAGGAGGCAACCCTTCGTGCTGCGGCCTACCAACAACAGACTGCTTGATACTACAATCGCAAGATGAGACCCCGACCGATCAACGTCGGGGACTTGGTCCTCCGCACGCTAGAGGCCGTCGACAAAGGGACGCAAGGAGACAAACTTTCTCCTACATGGGAAGGTCCCTTCATCGTCACAGCAATGATAAACCCAGGAACGTACAAGCTGCGGACCGCCGAAGGAAAGACTCTTCCCCGCACTTGAACGCGCAGAACCTGCGCCGATTTTATCAATGATTTCCTTCTTTGTGTTTTCCAAATTGTGTAACGCATTTCTTTTTAACAAAAAGACTCTATGATGCGTGTAAGCCGCGGGCCTGATCCCGCGCAAGTTATCCTTATTCAAATATTGCATTACGTTGCTACAAATCTTGTCTATTCAAACAGGGAAGACGACGCACTCACAACTCCTCGTGGGGGCCTGCCCCCCTCACGGCTAAGCCGCGAGCAACCCTCGTGCAAACTAAGCAGCGAGCAGCCCTCGTGCAAACTAATCCACGAGCAACCCTCATGCAAACTAAGCCGCAAGCAACCCTCGCGCAAACTCCCCGTGGGGGCCTGCCCCCCTCACGGCTAAGCCGCGAGCAACCCTCGTGTAAACTAAGCCGCGAGCAACCCTCATGCAAATTAAGCCGCGAGCAGCCCTCGTGCAAACTAAGCCGCGAGCAACCCTCGTGCAAACTAAGCTGCGAGCAACCCTTGCGCAAAGTCCCCGTGGGGGCATGCCCTCCTCACGGCTAAGCTGCGAGCAGCCATCGTGCAAACTAAGCCACGAGCAACCCTCGTGCAAACTAAGCCGCGAGCAACCCTCGCGCAAACTCCCCGTGGGGGCCTGCCCTCCTCATGGCTAAGCCACGAGCAACCCTCGTGCAAACTAAGCCACGAGCAGCTCTTGTGCAAACTAAGCCGCGAGCAGCCCTCGTGCAAACCAAGTCGCGAGCAACCCTCGTGCAAACTAAGCCGCGAACACCCCTCGTGCAAACTAAGCCGCGAGCAACCCTCGTGCAAACTCTCTGTGGGGGCCTGCCCCCCTCACGGCTAAGCCGCGAGCAGCCATCATGCAAACTAAGCTGCGAGCAACCCTCGCGCAAACTCCCCATGGGGGCCTGCCCCCCTCACGGCTAAGCCGCGAGCAACCCTCGTGCAAACTAAGTCGCGAGCAGCCCTCGTGCAAACTCCCCGTGGGGGGCCTGCCCCCCCCCCCCCCCCCCCCCCCCCCTCACGGCTAATCCGCGAGCAACCCTCGTGCAAACTAAGCCACGAGCAGCCCTCGTGCAAACTAAGCCGCGAACAACCCTCGTGCAAACTAAGCCGCGAGCAACACTCACACACAAACTAAGCCGCGAGCAACCCTCACGCAAACTAAGACGCGAGCAACCCTCGGACAAACTAAGCCGTCCGCTCGCCGCCGGCCACCGCCGCCCGCCGCCACCGCCCGCCACCCGCCGCCGCCGCCCGCCGCCGCCCGCCACCCGCCGCCGGCCGGCCCCCGTCGTCAACCGCCGCTGCCGCTTGCTGGTCGGCCACCGTCCGATCGTTACTGGGCATCCGTCGCCGTCGGATCTGCATATAACCACCCACTAAGCCACTAAGTTAGTGGGGGCCTGCCATAACACCTCCTAGAGGCAATAAAATGAGCCTCAGACCTCCTCATTTCTCATTTTTTTGCTTCGGTGCCTTCTTCTTCCTCAGGCTAGAGCTTTGTCGAACTCCTCCCTCGGGTCACCTTCAAGACGCCAACGAGCCAGAGGAACGCCCAAGTCCCCAAGTGCGCGGAGAAATGAAGAAGACGACTACCACCAGCGCTCAAGCACACCAGCAACCAAGTTAGCATTCAGTACTCCTTCGGCGCAGCCTGTTGCCTGTTGCGAGTCAGAAATTCTCTCTCACCCTCAAGTTGTAACGAGGGGAGGCTTGTCGCCCTCGATTCTTCAAACAAATTGTAACCGCAATCTGATAGTGGACTTTGACCGCCACAGATCTGGTCACATGGTTTTTTACCCAGTTGAGGGGTTTTTCCATGTTAAAACCTCATGTGTCAACCCTCTCTTTCATTGACTGTATGCGTGTTCGACCGTCCCGAGAGCTAAGGCGAACCAGTTTATTTTGGTCCGACCGGGACGCCGACTTTGTCCGCAACAGTAATATTGATGTATATTTTGATCATTTTGAGTACTCATATATGTATATATTGCGAGCGCAAGCCGCTTTGATGTATGTACAACCCGTTTTGATGAAGACACAACCCGATTTGATGCAGACACAACACGCCTTGATACGGGCGCAACTTGAAACGACCCATCGGGGGCGGGCGAAGCCGGCCGGGTATTGTCGTGCATGGCTATAGGGGCGGAGCCCCGTGTGTGTGTGTGTGTGTGTGTGTGTGTGTGTGTGTGTGTGTGTGTTGGAATTAATGGATATGTGCGGCCCGCAGATATAGCTTACATCCTCGCACCGCTTGTTTCCCAAAGGTTGCGGGCTCGCCGACCACCGATCGTCGTGGGCTCGCAGGCGTCCATGCCGACGAGCCCAGAGCGTGTAATGCCCCTGATTTTTCGATGTTCATCTTAATTCCGTTAGTGACGTATTTATGACGTCAGGGCATTACGATTGACGCATAGTTAACGGGTGTCGTTGTTGGAGCATGATTTTTGCTCAGTAGGTTTTTCAGTGTGCTTGGTCTTTAGCACGGTTGTGTAATTTCCCTCGCTAGCCGGGTCTATTTTGGTGACTCAGTGAAGTTTTTTTATAGGGATGGTGGCATTTTATCTTTGGGAGGTGTTTACCCGAGTTTGGTTCGTCGGATGTCAATTTCGACTTCGTCGTTGCTTTCGTAGCGTCGGTATTTAGCTACGGTGCAATTTTCGTAGAATTTCGAGTTGGTTTGAGTTTCGGGTTGTTTGGACGTTTATTTAAAATCAATATTATATTATATGTATATATAAGTATAAATATAAGTGATGTGACGGAACCCTATTCATCTTCTTCTCCGTCGTCCGTCCTTTTCGCGAAAGATAAGAATCGACGGTGTCGACGCGTGTCTTCGGCCGCTGATAGGGATCGTTTTGGTGGTCGGTTTCGTCAGAGGAGTATAGATTCAGAAAGCTCTCGCCTAGATCTACGCGTGTGTGGTAAGTATTTCTCATTTCTTGGATTTTTAAGCATTAGAGTTTGCGGTTTTGACCTTCTTCTTCCCCGAAAAGTTTCAGGAAACGTTGTCTAGGACTTCTTGTGGCCGAACCTTGTCGTAGAGCGCTTGGAGGAGTTGGATTTTGGGAGTTTCGAGACAAGTGGTGATCTTCCCCTTTCTTTGCTATTTTCGTTCATGTCTTTTCTCTTCTTTCCCTCCTTAGTATGTAGGAGTAATGTAGGGAGTAGACATGAGGAATCCATAGGATAGTTAGAATTTTTCGGCTAGAAATCCGTCGAGTGTGGTATATAGCCTAAGGAAATTTTGTCGCGTATAGGTGTAGTAGACTATCAGGAATTCGTCGAATATGAGGAAATAGACCGAGTGAAATTCGTCGGGTAAGGTTAGATTTGTTGAGCCAGATTCATCGAGTATCTAAGCGTCGAGTTCGTCGAGTATCAGTAGTCTTGGCGTTGAGTGAAGGTATATTCATCGAGTATTCTCGACAAATTCGTCGACTATGACAGGCTTAGAAGGTGTTGAGTGATCTGGAGACTAAGTCGAATTCGTCAAGTATATACGCCGAATCAAGTCTGATTCGTCGAGTATCGCCGAGTGTAGTTTTGGCGCCAAGTCCAATTCGTCGAGTATCCCTTGGTTTTGTCGGGGATATTCGACGAATTTGGCTGGACTTAGGATATTTTTTTCGCCTATCTGTGTCTGATTCGTCGAGTATGGGCCTTAGGGTGAAATTTTGGGTTTTTCTCTCCTCTTTGTCGTGGGAGTATCTGGAGATGGGACTTAGGTGTTGTGGGAATTTTGAACATGCTCTGCGGCTAGATCGGCAGTGGATAAAGGACCACCAATTGGACACCGTTTCGCGAATCATTGCATTTGGTGGGTTTTTGTCTCTTCTTATAGACTGTTGGGTTGTGTTGGACAGGTGGCCACCACCACAGGGCCTTTTGAGGTGTTTGGTCAGTTAGTTTGTGTTGGACATTGTGGCCACCGACTCAGGACCGTTTATTTTTACCGGTGCTAATGATTCACGTGTCAGAGCTGTTCAGTTTCTTTTCTTCTTATTGTGTTGGCATATGTTGGATGTTTGCTTCTGCAGGTTTAAGCGAAGCATGGTATCTTTTCGCACTTAGTGCACCTTTCTTACACTACTGTTGAGTGTCTACTTTTACTTGTTTCAATATGACTAAATAGCTGAGGTTTGTCAGTCATTCTTAAAGTTGGGTTTGGTAAACCCCTTTCTGTTTTCTCTTTATTTATTATCTATTGATTTCTTTTGTCACTTGTATTTTCTTGCTTATGTGTTCTTTCTTTGAATGCCTCAGGCTCGGAGCAGTAGTCGATTGAACAGCTAGAGTTTGGTTGTGGCTTGCATTCTGCAGCGGTTGCGGTTGTCTTTACCTCATCGATCGTGAGGTAGTCTTGTTGTTTTGTTTTAGTTCAGACATACATATTTTTAGTGAGTTCGTGTCAGTTTGTTGACGCGCACTAATAGTTTTCTTGTAGAATGTTTAGTACTTGATAGCTACTAAATCGGTTAATTGTGAATGGTTGGTTTTACATACTCTCTGGAAATGTTTTATGATATGATTGCATGTTAGTCATTTATAAAGTATAAAAGCATCTTTTGACTATCTCATGCATGACATCACTTTAAATTAAAGTCACTATATTTTAACTAACATAAAAACTCTTTTTATACTTATATTAAATCTAGATATATGCATATCATGAGTTGTCCTAGTTGGATGTTTATGCTCATGTAGGATGCCAATCAAACATAAGCAAAGTACTTTCTGCAGCGTATAATTATATCTTTACTTGTGCACTAGTTGATCTACTGAGTCGAGTGATACATCTATCAAATTTAACTTAAACTTGATTTTCTTCACAATAACTTATGGATTCCATATAAAGTGTTGAGTTGGGGTCTTGCTTGAGCGTCTGTAGTTATCCCCTGCATGGCGTGGCAATGAAGAGCGGGTCTAATCATGAATATTTTGTATAGTTTTAGAGGCAAAATAGTAATTTCACATAGGTTTAGGACAATCCTAGTAGATTAAGGAGACCTATAAAAAGTAGAGAGTGAGAGAGAGAGAGCAATTTGATGTGACGGTTGCCGAAAAATCATTCCAAATTTGATGGTTGCAATCACTTCAATGAGTTCAAAAATCATGAATTTGATATTTCTTTTATAATGGTGTGTGTGTGTGTAAATATATATATATATATATATATATATATATATATATATATATATATATATATATATATATATATATATATATATATATATCTTTATTATATAATACAATATGCATATTTGGATCACACCATGAAACTCATCTGGACCGTCCGATCAAGCTCCATCAAATACGGGCCGTTGGATTCAAAACAAAAGGCCTGCAATTATCCAAATCAAAAACAACATTACTGTTCATTGGCCTCTCAGCCCCGATACCGCCCCTCCCGCATCCCGCATCCACGACTCCATCCTGCCGCCGGCGGCCTGCCCGCCGCCCACCGGCGGGTTCGCCGCCCTCCGGCGAACCCGCCGGGGGTTGTCGGCGGCGAGCGGGAGGGCCACCGCCGGCGGTGGCCCTGCCCGTGAGCTCCAGTTTGGGGCTCATGGGCAGGGCCACCGCCGGCGGTGGCCCTGCCCGCACGCCGCCGGACAACCCCCGGCGGGTTCGCCGGAGGGCGGCGAACCCGCCAGTGGGCGGCGGGCAGGCCGCCGGCGGCTCCGCCGCCGGCGGCGGGCTGAAACCGTGGGGGCGGGATGCGGGAGGGTTTTTTTCTTTTTTTTTAATTTAATAATTATTTTAATAATTATTATAATTATTTTAATAATTATTATGTTTTTATAATTAATAAAGTTATTAAAATGTTTTTAAATAACTTTAAGCCCGCCGGGGGGCGGGCGAAGCCCGCCGGGGGGTCAAGCGGGCGAAGCCCGCAGCGACGCATCAAGAACGGGCGGAGCCCGTTCGAAGATGCTAGTATATATATATAATATATATATATATAATAATATATATATATATATATATATATATATATATATATATATATATACCCCCACACACACATACACGAGTGACAGGTACGGGCCACGACTGGTACTATCGCGCGGGGCACGAGGGCCGGAGACCTGACAGGTACGTGCCTCCCCCACCCGCCCCCCGGCGGGCCTCGTGCTTATGTAATATAATATAATATATATTTATATAATATATTATAAATATTATAAATATACAATACATAAATATATCTTATATAAATATATATTTATAAATATATAAATATATCCCGATCCCAGCCAACCCCCCCCCCCCCCCCCCCCCCCCCCCCTCCCCCGTATTTTTTGCCCAGCCCCGTCGTCCCCCCTCTTTCCACTGCCGCCGGCGGCCTGACCGACGCCCCCCGGAGGGTTTCGCTGGAGTCTGACGAACCAGCCGGTGGGCGCCGGTCAGGCCGTCGACGACAGTGGAAAGAGGGGGGAGGGCGAGGGCTGGGCAAAAAATACGCGGGGGGGGGGGGGGGGGGGTTGGGATCAGGATTCAGGAGAGAGAGGAGTTTTTTTGAAAATTTATTTGCAGTCCAGATGTGATCGATCCGACGACAAAGTTTTTGAATTAATTTTTAATTCGTGTTCATTTGCAGACCTCCATATTTCTTTTTGAAATAGTATATATATATATTTCTGAAAGTCTTGTTTTCAAGGCTAGCTTTATACCTAGAGGGGGGTGAACAGGTTTTTGTCTCTATTTTAGTTTTCTAATCTGTTTATTAGATAACTGTGTATGTTGATTAGATCATCTTTCAAGAACATTCACAAACGACAACAAATTTTATAGTGGTTCCCCAATCTTGATACAACCAATGTCCTCTGCGCCTATCTAACTATGAGATTTGGCTCTCCCTCCAGAACTCAGCTTCTTAACAGCTTACATCACCGATCCCGCAAGACCACACATAGTCACACAGACCAACAACTTAGGCACTAAGCCAACCCAGGTCACAAAGATCTATCACCCAGCACAAAGCCAAACACATGTCACTAAGATTCAGCATTTATAGTACAAGCTTACAAACCCCAGATTCACAAAGAATCTTTTCAGAAAACAGAAATAAAGAATGTGATGTTTAGACACCAGAGCAAGCTCTGTGTCTCCTTCTTCTTGGACTGAGCAGATATCAGATCCAAGATACTGTGTTGAAGACAATATGTAGACAGTAGAATCTTTCTTCATCCAGCTTCCTTTTTCCCTGTAGAACTTGTAGATCTGCTAGCTTCAGAACAGCTTCTGATCCTACTGATGTAGATGGGGATTGCTTCAGCTATCTCTTTCCCAGAAAGGTTCTCAGTGCAGAACAACTTCTTCAGGCTTGACGAAAATGGCGAGGAAGAAGACGACGATCAGCCGCACTTTCGTTTTCAGAAAACCTAGACATGGAATTCTTTTTTTTGATTCGATGATATGATTCTTTATATCTCTGGCCGATTGAGCAGTGGGTCCCACCACCAGGATTGATTGTAACGACCCGGGAGGACCACGACATCGCCCGGCCCACCAGCAGCCCAAGGTTGAAGGTCAGAGGCCCATTGCGTAACATTGCAGCATGCCCGCCCCAAGGCGTCACGGTGGTACAACCAGAATCTACAAGGCATGCAGGCCGTACCCCCAACCCATCTCCGTGACTATTTCTCACCATGGAAGGTTGTTGTCGAGAATTGAACTCGTAACCTTGATAACACACTCTTCCAACAGTGGCTATCACCAACTGGTGAGAAACAGTCACGGAGATGGGTTGAGGTGTACGACCTGCAGGCCTTGTAGATTCCGGTTGTACCACCATGGCGCCTTGGGGCGGGTATGCTGCACTGTTACGCAGTGGGCCTCTGACCCTCAACCTTGGGTTGCTGGTGGTCGGGCGATGTCGTGGTCCTCCCGGGTCGTTATATTGATGGCCGAGATTTATCCAATCAGCCCACACTTTCCATTCATTCCCGATTCAATGACTCTTTGCTGTGAGTGGGCCCCAACACTTAATGATGAAATAATCCTTGGTAATTACAGATGATAGCAATAGCTGGCCCCACCAACGTCTCTGACAGCATTTCCGCGACATTTGAATTTTGGTTTACTTTTGACTTTGCTGACGTCAGCATGACTCAGCATCTGTGGACTTAACCAAATTTCAATCATTAGAACCAAAGGCGTTGAGTGAGTAGGTATCACTCAACGCCACAACACTTAGACAACATTCTGTCTGTCTAGATATTGAGCTCGACGAACGCTGAGCTCCGTTCGACGAACGACAAGCTCAGTTCAACGAGAGCAAAAAATCAGTTCGACGAACTGCGAGCTCAGTTCGACGAATGTTGAGCTCAGGTCGATGAATCTGAGCTCGCGAAATCATAAAGTCAGTTCGATGAACTGTAGACTTAGCTCGATGTTCTGTTAAACTCAGTCCGACGAACACCAGGCTCAGTTCGACGAACGTTGAGCTTAGGTCAACGAAGCTGAGCTCGACGAAAGCCAAGCTATCCATGCATTTGGTCTTAGCCAAATTTCTGCTTCAAGGCGTTGATAGCGTCGAGAGCGTTAAGAGAGCTTGCCTCACTCAATGTTTTTTGCCTTAGCAAAAATTTCTGTGTCTTGGCGTTGAGAGAGTAAGCTCCACTCAATGTCAAACTACTTAACAGAATTTCTATTATCTGGCATTGAGAGAGTAAGCTACACTCAACGCCTTTTGCCTTGGCGTTGAGAGAGTAAGCTCCACGCCAAACTACTTAACAGAATTTTTTTGTTATCTGGCGTTAAGAGAGTAAGCTACACTCAACGCCTTTTGTCTTGGCGTTGAGAGAGTAAGCTCCACTCAACGCCAAACAACTTAACATAATTTTTTTGTTATCTGGCGTTGAGTGAGTAAGCTACACTCAACGCCTGTGAACTTAGTCAAATTTTTGCTCAACATTTCTGTGGAGTTGACTGGCACAACAACACTCAACGCTTTGAGCTGTATGGCGCTGTGTGAGTAGATCACACTCAACGCTTGTGGACTTGTTGGCCATATTTTTAGCCAACTTTGTTAGGCTTACACTGACTCAGCCTGACTCACAGCCTTTTGCTGTATGACGTTGAGTGAGTAGACTACACTCAATTCTTTTGTACTTAGCTATCTTTCAGTTAGGGTGAGATAGTCTCAACACTATATGTTATATGACGTTGAGTGAGTAGACTACACTCAACGCTTTTGTACTTAGGCAAATTTCTACTAGATAATATTGAATCCATATGTTGAAGCCAGGAAAAATCTCAACCTCAGAATTCATATGTCGCCTAAGGTTACCGGCTCAGGGGTAAGTTTAGACGGCTAGGGTGACTATAACAGAGAACCAAGTCAAACAGGACCACAGATGTTGCGGCAGAAAGGTCCCACCACATACCCGGATGCTCAAAAGGAGCAGCCCCTTCTCAACCAAAGATGGTCGAACTGAGTACAAGAGAGACTAGCCGACGACGAAGTCGCAAGGTCGCGACTTGATCTCTAAGGAAAAGGAATCCAAAGGCTTGACTAGTATCCCAAAAATGAAGCTCGCGAGTATCCTGCCGAGGATTTCAAGTGCCTCACCTCGTACCTCTGGGTCCTATTTTTAGGCAAATCCAAGGAGGGGGGGGGGGGGTCATATTTATACCCCACCCCCTGGCGACTAGGCGACTTCCAGGAGGAACTCGCACGGGCTGACCGAGTATCTCACCTAGTCGCCTACCTGACGAGTATGCGGAGGGAGCTCGCCATACTCGCCCAGGCCTTCTATGGTCTTGCGTGTTGATGTTGACTTCTGTCTTGAGTTGTTGACCTTGACTTCTGCTGACCTGGCTGTGGTAGGACTCATCCTCGACGAATACGGGTTGTACACCATACCTCTGGCATTGAGTGAGCTTACTCCACTCAACCCCTGTGGACTTAGTCGATTTTTGTGTGATATCCAGCAACCACTTCTTGTGTCCACATGATCAATCAATATGATATGCACTAACCTGCACTCAAGAACTCAAATGCACATCAAATATATTTGATGTGTGTGACATTGACATGTTTGACTTCTCACAAATCAGGGACATTGAGAACAATGGACCCAACACTTTCACTATTATAAGGGAAAAGTTGTCTTTGGTAAAACATTCAAAAATACTAATTATGCCCTCATTTTTATATTTTAATGACTTGACATATATTATAATCTATTTCAAAGAAATTAAAATACAATGTTAATTAAAGTAATTACACTATCAAAAATTTAGAAGTAATGATGAAAATCCATTTAAATTCAAAAAGTTTTTAGTATAACTCATACACCTACTATGGTAGATTGTCATTAGACATGTCAGCGGTTTATTCAAGAAAGGTTGTCATTAGTCATATCCGTGGTATTTTTGAGCTGATGACATTAAATCAATCAACTTTATTAAAGTCAAAATTAATATTTTTATGTCAAAACGTGTATTGTTTTACAAAATAAAAATTGTAATATTTATGTATATTTTTACGATTATTTTGAATACTCATATGTATATGTTGCGTGCGAAACCCGCCTTGATGGGGCCCGCGAAACCCGTCATCGCAGGTCAGGTTTCGCCCCCATCCATTTCCTGGATGCGGCCGAAGGCCGCCCGAGAGCGTCGAGTCGGGGCGGGCGAAGCACGCCGTCGCCGGCCGGGTACTGTCGTGCCTGGACGTAGGGGCGGAGCCCCGTGTCGGGCACTTATATATATATATATATATATATATATATATATATATATATATATATTATATATATTATATATAATATATATATATATATATATTATATATATATATATATAAGTATCTAGTGCGGGCGTAATGAGGTACGGCAAATGTAAAGATGACTTCAAATCGAAAAGTAATCGACATGAAAGTTGCAGATCTCGACGAGACGAACAACTTTCATATTGATCACCTTTTGATTTGGAGTTGTCTTGACCCTCGATTTGGGCCTCAAAATCTGGGGCGGCAAGATTGCTACTGTAGCACTCTCGCCGCCCCAGATTTTGAGGACCAAATCGAGGGTCAAAACATCTCCACATCAAAAAGTGATCAACTTAAAAGTTGTTCGTCTTGCCGAGATCTACAACTTTCATGTTGATCACTTTTCGATTTGAAATCATCTTGACCCCCAAAATGATCTGCATGTACGCCCGCACGCAAGCATGCCCGCATATGATATATATTCTATATATCTTATTTATATAAGAAATATAAATATCTTGAGGCACACCATACTTTAAGTTTTGACCATTGGATCTCATCAAAAAATCTTATCTCTACATGAGAGAGAGAGGGAGGAGAGAGGGAGAGAATAAGAGACATGGCCGAAGGGAGAGGAGAAAGGGGCGGAGAGAGGGGGAGGAGAGAGCAGGGGGAGAGAGAAAGAGAGAGAATAAGAAGAAAAAGAGGGCAAAAAATTAATGTTTTTACGTCACAACGTAAATTTTTTTATAAAATAAAAATTGTAATATCAACTTATATTTTTTTACGGTCATTTTGAGTACTCATATGTATATATTGTGGGCGCTGCCCGCCTTGATGTGGGCGCCGCCGCAACGACGCATCGAGCACGAGCGAAGCCCGTGCGGAGGCGGCTGAAGCCCTTGCGGAGGCGGGCGAAGCCCGCCTAGATGCGGTCGAAGACCTCCCGAGAGCATCTTCGCACGGGCGTGCTCGTGTGTATATATATATATATATATATATATATATACCAATAACCATATTTGAAAGCACACCGTTAAACAAATCTGGACTGTCTGATCTCCAGAAAATTACATCTGGCCATTGGATATAAAAAACGGGGCCTGCAAATATCCAGATCTCCAAAACATGCACTGTTCCCAGCTTCAGAAATCCCGATACCGCTCCGTCCTTCACGGGCTCACCCAGCAGCAGCGGCGGAGCCGCCGGCGGCCTGCCCGGCGCACCCGGGGGGTTCGCCGGCCTCCGGCGAACCCCCCTGACGTTGTCCGACGGCGAGCGGGCAGGGCCACGCCGGCGGTGACCCTGCTGTGAGCTCCAGGTAGGAGTAAATTTGGAAGTGTCAATGTTGCACCAAAGCACACTTCTTCTTTAATAATAGTATATATATATATATATATATATATATATATATATATATATATATATATATATATATAATATATATTATATATATATATATATATAAATATATATATAGACTACTCGTGGGTGCGTAATACGTAGGGGCAAGCATTAAGGAGGCTTCAAATCAAAGGTGATCAACATGAAAGTTGTAGATCTCAGCGAGACGAACAACTTTCATGTTGATCACTTTTTGATTTTGAGTCATTTTGACCTTCGATTTGGACTCGAAATCTGGGGGCGGCGAGACTGCTACCGTAAACGTGCATTTTTTTCGATTTTCGGGGCCCAAATCGAAGGTCAAAATGACTCCAAATTAAAAAGTGATCAATATGAAAGTTGTTCTTCTCGCCGAGATCGACAACTTTCATGTTGATCACTTTTCGATTTGAAACCATCTTGACTCACAAAACGGCCTGCCCGTACGCCCACACATAAGGTTGCCCGCATTTGAGATATATATATATATATATATATATAGAGTGACAGGCACGGGCCTCTGGCCTTTCTGCCCCACGCGACAGTACCCCGGCCGCCGACGGCGGGGCTTCGCCCGCCCCCGGCGGCGTCGCGCCCGCGCATATATAATATAATTTATACTATATATTTATATATTTGTCTATACTATATATTTAAAATATTAATATCCTTATTTTATATTTATATAATATATAAATATATGAATACTCAAAATGACCGTAAAAATATACATATTTAATTTACAACTTTTAAAATTTTGTAAAACAATATACGTTTTGACCTAAAAAAGATTAATTTTGGCTTTAATAAAGTTCATTGATTTAAAGTCATCAGCTCGAAAATACCAGTGATATGCATAATGACAATCTTTCTTGATAGACCGCTGACATGCCTAATGACAACCTACCCATAGTAGGTGTAGGAGCTCTACTAAGTTTCTTTGGAATTTAAATGGGATTTTCATCAATACTTCTATTTTTTTTGATGGTTTAGCTACTTGAATGGAAATTGTATTTAATTTTTTTGAAATATATTATAATATATGTCAAGCCATTAAAATATAAAAATGAGGGCATAATTGGTATTTTTGAATGTTTCACCAACCACAACTTTTTCCTTATAATAGTGATATTATATATATATCTATATATATATAGATATTATATAAATATATTATATATAATGTATATATATATCATTATTATATATATATATATATTATATATATATATATATATATATACAATCAGTCGGCACGACGGACCCCCGTGCGGGCAAACATTCGTTGTGGGTGCGAGATTTGTCGAGGGAAAGAATTTGTCGTGGGAGCGACATTCATGTGTGGCGACATTCGTCGTGGGGGCGACATTCGTCGCGGGGGCGACTTTTATCGTGGGGGGCTACATTCGGCGGGTGCGACATTCATTGGGGACCGAAATTGATCGTGGGGGCAACCTTGGTCATGGGGGCGAAAATTCGTCATGGGGACGACATTCGTCGTGGATGCGACATTCATCGTGGGGGCGACATTCGTCATGGGGGCGACACTCGTTTATGAGTGCGACATTCGTTATGGGGTCGACATTTGTCATGGAGCGACAAATGTCATTGTGCGACAAATGTTGTCGGAGCGACATTTGTTGAGGGGGCGACATTGGTCATGGGTGTGCTACATTTATCAGTGAGAGCGACATATGTTGTGGAGTAGACATTGGTCGTGAGACGAGATTGATCGTGGGGGCCGACATTGATTGGTGGCGCGACATTGGTCGGGGGCGGCAACATTCGCCGAGGCAGCGACAATGGTCGTTTGGAAGCAGACGAAATTGGTCGTGGGGTGCGGCTCGGACATTGGTCCGTGGGCGGCGACATCGGTCGTGGCGGGGGACAACGGTCGTGGCGGGGACATCGTTCGTGGGCGGGGACATCGGTCTTGTGGCGGCGACATCGGTCGTGGGCGGCGACATCGGTCG
>CM077154.1:128014883-128188115 GCA_039583875.1 Platanthera guangdongensis | reverse complement strand
AAAAACTTTTTGAATTTAAATTGATTTCAATCATGCTTCTAATTTTTTAATAAAGTAATTACACTATCAAAAAATTAGAAGCAATGATAAAATCCATTTAAATTCAAAAATATTTTAGTAGAGCTACTACACTTATTATGATAAGTTGTCATTTAGGAATGTCAATGGACTATTCAAGTAAGAACTGTCAATTAGACTATCATGTATGTTTTGAAGAATATAACATTAAATCAATCAACTTTATTAAATCAAATTAAATATTTTTTAGGTCAAAACTCAACGTATATTGTTTTACAAAATGAAATTGTAATATTTTGTATCGTTTTACAGTCATTTGAGTTTCATATGTATATGTTGCGGGCCAGCCCGTCATGATGCTTGATGCGGGTGCAGCTCGCAACGACCGTCGAGTGCGGGCGAAGCCTGCCGTCGCCTGTCGGGTACTGTCGCGCATGGCTATAGGGGCGGAGCCCGTGTCAGCACTCGTGTGTGTGTGGGTGTGTGGGTGGGGAGGAAAACCAGTATCCTGGCCGGTCGAGATCATTATTATTAAAAAAAAAAAATTCTCATTTGCCGCTCAACTCTCCCGCTCGACCTAGAAAAAATTTCTCGTCTCCCACTACCCCCCCCCCCCCCCCCCCCCCCCCACTCTCACCTCCGATCCTAGCGATTCACAGAGCGGCGTCTGCGACTGCGGGCTCGCCACCGCCGGCTACTCTGGGCTCGCCGCCCTGGACGCCAGAGAGCCCACAGGCGCCAGCGCCGCTATATTAATAGTTTTTCCGATCCAACGATTCACAGAGTGGGCGGGCGGCGACTGCGGGCTTCGCCGACCTCCCTAGGCTCGCCGACATTGACGTCGGCGAGCGCAGGGCGGCCGGCGAGCCCGCCACCGCCGACCGCCGACCACCGATCTGTGATTTTTTTTGTAAATATTATGTCCCGCGCCGACGTGTCGTGCAAAGCTTTGCAGTGGGGGCGGCCGGCGGCTGCGGGCTCGCCGACCACCGACCGCCCTGGCTCGTCGGCCGATTGAAGAAATTTTAGGGGGATTCTGGCCGTTCAATTTGATTGGACGATCAGATCCCGATTCTCCCACTAAAATTCTCTCTCTATATATAATTAGTCATGAAATTTACGTAATAAATATTAATCATCTCCTTCATTTGGTTTATTAATATTCCCTCCTACTAGAAAAAAACATAGGTAGGGCCTAATATTATAATATTTTTGATTCTATAGGATCAAACAATAAATTTGGATAAGCTTGCCACAATATTTTTACACAACAACTTTGTTTTCATTTACCATACTCAAATAAAAACACATCCATGGCCACGTTATTCCTTTTCGCATGTCGTGAACATAATAGTTATGAACGTCATTCGTGAACATCCGACCTCGCCCAAAAAGTTCATCCACTTTTATGTTCAAAATTATTTTTTTTTGTGATAGTGGTAATACCATTGTCTTGGCCAAATATGCATTCTATGATGACAGGGATTTTTGTCCTAAACCCTAAAATTCTCCTCCACACATTAGAAATGGTGTTTTGAAAAATGATAATTTAAATTTTAAATACAAAAACTATATTTATTGTCACAGTTTATTCCATCAATTCATCCAATGTTTTAATTGAAAGAAAATTATATAAACTAAGACTTCTTTTGCACAACAATAGTAGTCGTGAATGTGATAGTTATGAACCATCGCTCGTGAACGTCCATCCTCACCTAAAGAACTTCTGAACTTCATTCACTTTTTTCAAATTATTTTTTTTCCGGTCATAATGTTCCAAACACGCATTTTCTGTCAGTGACGTTTTGTCCAAACTCACCTGATAAAAACAACCGCGTCAAACGAAGCCCAAGTAAACTTTGG
Organism: Platanthera guangdongensis; assembly: GCA_039583875.1. Classification (NCBI taxonomy): domain Eukaryota; kingdom Viridiplantae; phylum Streptophyta; class Magnoliopsida; order Asparagales; family Orchidaceae; genus Platanthera; species Platanthera guangdongensis. The sequence continues at coordinate 128,186,234 of CM077154.1, read as the reverse complement.
AGTAAAGTGAATTGATATTTATAAAACTTTCCTCATAAAGATTTTGTTTTCAAACATGCAAAACCATCTGACATGTTTTTTTAAGTCAGCTTTTGTGTTTGACATGTTTCAGAAAAATATTAAGCTTGGAAATTTTTTTTTTTTTGGGAACTTATTCCAAAATAGTAATAGGGCAATGTTAAAATCAAGTCAACTTTTGCTATTAACAGTTAAATTATATTAACACATCAAAATATTTTATTTTCACATCATCATATTATTGTCACACCAAATTTAAATCTGCATGTAGACTTTGAGGTTAGCGCGGGTGTAGGTTTTTCAGAAGATGCTGAAGGTAATGGTGGTGGCGAGGCAAATATTGTAGTGGCCGGAGAGCAGTCCTTCATGACCGTGAAGAGCCATTACAGGCTATCACGTCTTCTTCCTGAATTCTTACGAATATTGATTTTCTAATCAAAGCCAATTTCAAAAAATCAATTGCTGTGCGCCACATAGAGTGGAGATGGTCTTTCTTAATTCTTCGAGGATATGCACATATGATCAGAAACCCAACCCCTCTCCATCATTCAGTACAAGAACTTATAAGCCAGTCTAATGACCTTCCTTCACTTGGCTGGAGATGACTGTATTACACACAAATGGACCAAGCACCCCTCTAGATTCAAATAGCTTCTCCAAACTATTCGCCACTAATCTCACCATGAAACATCCCGCAAAACTCTCAATTAAATCCACCATTGGCTCGAACAAATTACTCGCAATTCCACTCTTGCCTCTAGCGCAGAATCCATGAATGAGAACGAAGTGTGCTTCTTGGTCCGAACTAAGGCTGCGTTTGGGGCGGCTTATCGCGGCTTATTTGCTCCGGTGAGGTTGGACAAAAATGTCATTGTCATATCAAAATTTTATGCCCCTACAATGACGTTTTTGTCCAATCTTACAGGAGCAAATAAGCTGTGATAAGTTCTGCCAAGCGCAGCCTAAAGCCTTCCACAAACATCCGTGAGAGAAGTGGTAAAATGTGAGAAGCTCGTCTAAGAGGTTTGGACAAGTACAAAGGAGATCATTAGAGGCACCCGTTAGACGTTGTGAGAGTCTATCACTAGGCATGTCAAAAACGAGAGAGGGTAGACCAATAAAAACCTGGAATGAAACTATAAGAAAGACATGATGTACTTAGCATTAGTGAGATTATGACAAAAATAGGACACAATGGCGACAAAGGATCCATATAGCCGATCCCACTATAGTAGGATAAAGGCTTGAGTGTTGTTTGTTGCAAACTGTTTTTTTTTTAATACTTGTCAAAACAGCTACGTGCAAACCGCTTTTTACGGGTTCACAAGTCAATAAATTTTTGATTTTATTTGCATTTAACCTGATTTACATACAATCGAAATTGATCTACAGTAACAACACCTTATATCTAGAGGGACAGTTTAAAAATCCATAAAAATCATTCAGCAAGAATTAACTGTAGCCCCCCTCACCAAGCAGGTTAGGTACAAGTTCTCTTAAAAAACCAAAAACTCTCTCTTCTCTCTCTCTCTCTCTCCCCCCCCCCCCCCCCCCCCCCCCCCCCCCCCCTCGGATTGAAAGGGTAAATATGAATTCTCCTCTTAGCAAAAGCCTGATCTCTGCCTCCTATGGAAGTAGGGCTGAAGAAAGTGGGGGTGAAGTATTTGCAGAGCTGAAGAAGCAGCTGAGTCTGGCTGGGCCGCTGATTGCCTCAAGCCTTTTACAGTACATCTTGCAAGTGATTTCCCTCATGTTTGTTGGCCATCTTGGGAGACTTTCTCTCTCTGGAGCCTCCATGGCTACTTCTTTTGCTGGAGTCACCGGCTTCTCCGTGATGGTCTCTCTCTCTCTCTCTCTGTCTCCCTCTCCTCCTCTCACTCACCCAAAAATCCAAAATATTGATAGAAATTGTTACTGTAGTAATAATTACTAAAAATTTACCACTCTTTGCATAAGTTACAGTGTTAACAATATAAACTTATGGAGGAGGTTCTTCACACAAACACTGGCACAACGAGCATGAAGTCTTTCCTGTAGAAAACTTTGTGGCTCCGTTCCGCAGTTCCACACCGCGTTTTTTTGCTCTAGCGAGCTTGGACAAAAACGACTCCACCTTCATGAGTTGTACATTTGGCATGACAACTGTTATGAACATCACCAAGAAAATAAAACTATTTTTAAACATAAAAGTGGACGAAGTTCCTTAGGTGAGGTAGAGGGTTCACGGACATGATTCATAATCACCGTGTTCACCACTGCCACCACCACTGCCGTCACCGCCACCGCCGTGCCAAACAGAGTCTCAATTCCACTAAATAAGTGGCCAAGTCGCATGCATCTTCATAAAACCACTCAAGACACCCATATTAAAGTAAGGAAGTTTGCGAAGTTAGGGATAAATGTTCCAGGTCTAAGTGGTTCTAGGGGTCCAATGTTGGAAAGTTAATTCTAGGTGGCCCCACTTATTAGTTTCTTTTTTGCCCATATTAAGTTTGTCTACCGTTACTGTGTTTAATCTCAGTTTTTAGAAACTACCCCCAATTAATGTTTTGGGTGTTTCCTTGGTTAAAGAGCTTCAGTTTTTTCTGTAATATATATATATATATATATATATATATATATATATATATATATATATATACACACAGTTGTAAAAGATGTAGATACAATATAAGAAAATCTGATTGGAGTTTTCCACCTTTGTTTTCTTTCCACTGTTTTATTCTCCTGTGTGCTTGTGTTTCATTTGTGGAATCTACATCTGGTATCAGAGGCAAGGATGTCGATCGTTCCTCAAGTCGTCGTTCCTCAAGTCGAGGCGGTGCGGGAGATCGGCGGGGGACGTTCCACTACCCACAGCTGACGGCGACAAACTACACGAGCTGGGTGATTCGGGTCCGAGCGATGATGGAGGATCAAGCCGTCTAGGAAGCAATCGAGCAGGCGGACGGAGTGGCCGTCGACACGAGAAAGGACAAGAAGGCGAGGTCGCATCTTCTCCAAACTCTCCCGAAGGACCTCTTGATGCAAGTGGCAAGGAAAAGAACGGCAAAAGAGGTTTGAGATTGTCTCAAGACAAGGTTCATTGGCGCGGACCGTGTCAAGAACGCACGACTACAGACGTTGAACAATGACTTTGATGTCATGCGCATGCAGGATGGAGAGACCCTGGACCAGTACACAGGAAAACTCAACGCCATGTCCGTCAGGTATGCAAATCTCGGGGCGACACTCGACGATGCCTCATTGATCAAAAAGCTATTTGATTCAGTGCCGGATCGTTTCCTGAATGTGATCGCCGGGATCGAACAATTCTACGATCTCGACACTATACCATTTGAGGAAGTCGTGAGGCGGCTTAAGGCTTATGAAGAGCGAACTCGCCCACGCACATCTGGAGGAAACGACAGGGGCGATGACCAGCTCTTGCTCACTTAGGAGGAGTGGCAGACGTGGCAGAAGAAGGATGGCAAATCCTATGCCACTGCAGACAGTAGCAACCACAACCGGGGTGGTCGGCAGAGGGGGCGACAATGGCGGTCGCGGCGGGGCGCCAAACAAAGACGACACGAGTGGTTCCAGCGGTGGTGGCCGTGACAAGAGCCACATCCGTTGTTTTAATTGTAACAAAATGGGGCATTATGCATCTGAATGCAGGACCCCAAAGAATGAGGAGGCACAACTCACTTTCGGACGACGCCGAGACTGCGGCCCTAATGCTCGCGGTGTCGGAGGAAATGGCGGCGGAACAACAAGAAGGGCATGGTTCCATCCTATTAAGCGAGGAAAAAACGAGGTCGGAGGTCAAGGCTAACCCATGTCATGTCTGGTACCTTGACAACGGGGCAAACAACCATATGACCGGCGACAAGGCGAAGTTCCGCGAGCTGGACGGAATGTCACCGGAAAAGTAAGGTTCGGCGATTGCTCCACGGTGCAAATCATAGGTAAGAGTTAAATCCTATTTAGCTGCAGGAATGGAGAACATTGGATGCTCCAGGAGGTATATTATATCCCTAAGCTCCGAAGTAATATCGTGAGCCTTGGACAACTTACTGAAACTGGCCATAAAGTGATCATGGATGAGGATATCCTGCAGGTGCTCGACAAATGTCATGCAAGGCTACTCATGAAGGTGAGACGCACCGTAAATCGCCTTTACAAAATAGAGTTACATCAAGGGGAGGCGGTGTGTCTCTTGGCAAACCTTGAAGATCCGGCGTGGCTATGGCATGTCAGGCTCGGCCATGTCAACTTCCACGCTCTGAAGCTCCTTGTTGACAAAGAAATGGCGGTGGGCGTACCTTCGATCTCACACCCAAACCAACTGTGTCAAGGATGTTTGGTGGCGAAATAGGCAAGGCAGCCATTCCTGTTGACAACAAATTACAGGGCTAAAAAGCCACTTGAGTTGTTGCATGTTGATCTCTGCGGTCCAATCTCACCTTCGAGTCTCGCCGGTAATAGTTATTTCATGTTAATCGTGGATGATTACTACAGGTGAATGTGGCAGTACGTGATCAAGACGAAGGATCAATCATACTCTACGTTCCAAAGATTCAAATCACAGATCGAGAACACGAGTGAATGACGCATTAAGACACTGAGGACTGATCGCGGTGGAGAGTTCCTCTCCGTTGAATTCAATCGACTTTGCGAGAAAGCCGAGATAAAGCGGCACCTCACCACGCCATACACGCCACCGCAAAACGGCGTGGTGGAACGGAAGAACAGAACAGTGATGGCGATGGCGAGGTCCCTCCTCAAAAGTATGAACGTGCCAGGAAAGTTTTGGGGAGAGGCAGTGCGGCATGCAGTCTACTTGCTAAACCGTTTGCCAACAAAGGCATTGGGCGAACGGACTCCGTTTGAGGCCTGGAACGGAAGAAAGCCACATCTGGCACATCTTTGTGTGTTTGGACGCACAACACACGCGAAGGTGACTATGCCACACCTGAAGAAACTCGATGACCGAAGCCAGTCGATGGTGTACCTTGGCGTCGAGGAAAGCTGCAAGGTGCACCGTTTGTTTGATCCACGGCGCGGGAAAATTCATGCAAGCCGGGATGTAAAATTTGAGGAACAAGTGGAGTGGTGCTGGAGCATAGGTGTTGGCGTCAGGGACCCTCCTGATTTCTTCATTGAGGAATAATGCATCAAAGAGCCTATAGAGGGCAACTTTGCACCACCCACAGGAGGTCTTGCAGGAGAGTCATCAACCAGAGCTCATGCCTCTTCATCAGCTCCGCTGGCCGGCGAGGTGTCGCCAGGAGGGCCAGCAACCACGACGAGTGTTTTGGGACGCACAACAATGTCCTACCCATCCCCCCATCGGTCCGGCGACGTCAACGACCGCTGAATCACTGGCAAATGATCTTGCCACGCCACTGACATAAGGGAGCAGCAGTTCCGATGACGAAGGACATGTTCGTTACAGGCACATCGACGACATCCTGAGAGATGCTCGAAGAGTGCAACTTGACGAGGAGGACATGGAAGAAGAGGCCATGCTCGTGAAGACGGGGGAGCCATCCTGCTACCATGAGGCTGTTGGGCAGCAAGTCTGGGAGGACGCCATGGCCAAGGAGATAGAGTCCATTGAGAAGAATGGGACTTGGTCCCTCACGGAGCTACCGCCTGGACACAAGCCAATAGGACTCAAATGGGTCTACAAATTGAAGAAGAACTCAGATGAAGACGTGATCAAGCACAAAGCAAGGCTCGTCGCGAAGGGGTATGTACAAAGACGAGGAATTGATTTCGAGGAGGTGTTTGCACCGGTGGAAAGACTCGACACCGTGCGTGTCATTCTCGCCATTGTTGTCAATCGCGGCTGGCAAGTTCACCACCTCGAGGTCACGTCTGCTTTCCTGAATGGGGAGCTCAAGGAAGAAGTTTACGTTACCCAGCCGGAGGGATTCACAGTAAAGGACAAGGAGCACTTTGTGCTCAAATTGTGCAAGGCGCTCTACGGGCTCCGACAGGCGCCACGAGCCTGGAACATACGACTTGATAGAAGCTTGAAAAAGCTCGGCCTTGTGAAGTGTGCTTAAGAACAAGATGTGTACACAAGGGGAGCAGGCCAAGCAGGAGTCATCGTCGGTGTATATGTCGATGACCTCATCGTGACCGGAGGAGATCCAGGTACGATCGCATTTTTCAAACGGCAGATGATGTCCGAATTCGAGATGAGTGATCTCGGATTGCTCAACTACTATCTCGGGATTGAGGTCAAACAAGGAGAAGACGGTATCTCAATTAAACAGGAAGCTTATGCCAAGAAGATGTTGACCCAATTTGGGATGTTTGAATGCAATCCTACCAAGTCTCCTATGGAACCAAGATCTCAGCTATTCAAGGATCCTGGTGGACAACCAGTGGATGCTACGGAGTATAGACGTGTTATTGGGTGCCTCAGGTATCTTCTTCACACACCTCCGGATCTCTCCTTTGTCGTTGGTGTTCTTAGCAGATTCATGGAGAGGCCCACAGAGATGCATCAAAAGGCGGTCAAGCAGATCCTCAGGTACATGAAAGGGACTATGGGTTATGGTCTTGTATATACCAGAGGAGGAGATGCCGAGGTGATTACTGGGTACTCAGATAGTGATCTGGCAGGCGCCAATGATGACAGGAAGAGTACCGGGGGCATGACATTCTACATCAATGAATGTTTAGTATCATGGAACTCACAGAAGCAGAAAATAGTTGCCCTGTCTTCATGTGAAGCCGAGTTCATGGCGGCAACAGCGACGACATGCCAAGCGACGTGGCTGAGAAGTTTATTGGGCGAGCTAACCGGGAATGAGAGCGATGCGGTGAAGCTATTTGTTAACAACAAATCTGCCATCACACTAATGAAGAATCCCGTATTCCACGGTCGCAGCAAGCATATCGACACGAGGTTTCATTTCATTCGTGAATGTGTTGAGGGAGGGCAGATCGTTGTGGAGTTTGTTCGCACAGATGAGCAACGAGCAGATTCTCTTACAAAGGCGTTGCCGACGGTAAAGCTAGCGACAATGCGACACCTGTTAGGAGTTCAAAACCTTAGGCCACATCCGAATTAAGGGGGAGTATGTTGGAAAGTTAATTCTAGGTGGCCCCACTTATCAGTTTCCTTTTGCTCATATTAAGTTTTCCTATCGTTACTGTGTTTAATCTCAGTTTTTAGAAACTACCCCCAATTAATGTTTTGAGCGTTTTCTTGGTTAAAGAACTTCAGTTTTTTCTGTAATATATATATATATATATACAGTTGTAAGAGATGTAGATACAATATAAGAAAATCCGATTGGAGTTTTCCACCTTTGTTTTCTTTCCACAGTTTCATTCTCGTGTGTGCTTGTCTTTCATCCGTGGAATCTACATCCAACAGGGATTGAACCTTAGGCTCCGTTTGGCACGGTGGTGGCGGTCATGAACACGGGAGTTAAATTGTCATTTGTTAACGTCCACGTAATAAATTTCATTCACTTTTATGTTCAAACGGATGATGTTTGTTAGGTGATCTTTAACGAATGACGGTTTAACCCACGAGTTTATGACCGCCACCACCGCACCAAATGGAAGCCATAGGCTTTCATTTGGTTTAGCGGTGGCGAGAGGAGCAAGCGGGTCCAAACGGAGCTTCTAAACCGGAGGGGGGTGTTGTAAAATCATGGTACACACACAAACACAAGCTGTAAAATAATGCAGGTAAATAAGAGCACAAAATAGCCACAGAATTTATAAATGAAAATATAAATTCAAATACAATAGAAATAAGAGAAAAAATGATCGTCCGACGAGTACGTCGTGGATGCACCAGACACATACGATCTGCGGCGAGAATCTGAGATCTGGACTGCAATCCGCCTTGTGGACGCACAAGGTTCACCGAACCTTCAACGTCGAAGTCTGACGTTCAACCGCACCACCACCGGATAACAACACCGCCACCAGAGAACGCCACCACCGGAGAGAAACCACCGTCGAGGCTAACTGAACCAGCGCATGCCGTCGACACCGCACCTCTCAACTCCAAAGAAAATCCACTACAACGCCGACGGCAAACTCCACCAAGCCTGGCGGCAACACCTCTCTCAACGTCGGCGGTTATCTCCTCCAAAACCGACAACAAGCACCCTCGGCCGACGACCTCTCCGAGTGCACGAACGAGAGAGAGAACAGAAAGAGATGGACGGTTCTCCAAAAACTCCAGGCGGCTCCTTTGATTCCTCACAGGCGGATTGATCCCTTCCCACAGGCGGTGCAAAATTCCGATCTCCTCACAGTGGTGCAGCTCTATAAATAAATTTTCACCAATGTCAATGATGGTATGCGTACATGGCCAAAAAGAAAGAACTAATTATTTCATATCCCTGACAACTCGGGAATAATTAAATCATAGGAAAAAGTTTTTCTATTTCCAGATTTAGGAGGCCGGTAATTTAGGAAAAATAGAATTCCAAAATAACCATTTGGATCCAAACCAAATTTCAAACAATCACCACCTTGGTTTGGGATCTGGAGCCACCACCTGCACAAAGCACTCTCTGCACAAAGCATCATCTGCACTAGACATCAACTGCGCAAAGCAACACTGCATGAAGCACGATCTGCAAGAAACACCAGTCTGCACGAAGCACCGCCTCAAGAACCTGAGGCGTCAGCCGACCTGCTCCAGTCGACTCATCCCTGCTCGGGCTCAACCTCAGAATGTCGACGCAACTGGATCGCTGAATCTGACTCGCCTAGTCAGAATACCAGAAGGGCGATCCCTTGCACCACCTCGACCATCAACTCTGTCAGCCGCAGAAATCATGGACACACCACCTCGCATCGTGGTCCCCATCATCCGGTACAGACTACCGCAGTGCATAGCTCGCATGAGCACGGTGCATTCTCGCGTCACCGTCAGAACTCCACGTCTCGCTGCAAAGTTGCATCCTCTGGAGTCTAGTCTGCCCAGCGATATCAAATTCTTGCGCAGCTTGGGTACCAAGTGTACCCGCTCAAGCGTACGCACTGCTCCATCATGCATCCTGATGTCCACCGTCCCTGTCCCCGTGATCTCACATGTTGAGCCGTCACCCAGAAAGACCGACCCAGTCGTCACCTCCAGTGAACTGAACATCCCTGCATCAGAGCAAATGTGATGCGAAGCACCAGAATACAATACCCAACTATCAGAGTCACATGGACTCTCAGTTATGAGGAGAAATACATCACTATCATCTGTCGTAGCTACCGCCGCTTTGTCCGCACCCTGGACGACCCCAGAAATCTGCGCACGCTGCGGATAATTTCTCCTGATATGGCCACTCTGCCTGCAATGGTAGCAAGTCACTGCCTTCCTCGATGCGGATCTGGCCCGGGTACATCCAGATCCCTTTTCGAACTGCCTCCCTCGTCGTCCTCCTACTGCCAAAGCATGCTCACCCTCAGGTGCGGGGTCCGACAACATCTGAATGGACAGTAACACAGACGTGATCTACTCCACGTCTACTGTATCCTTCCCATACAACAAAGTGGTCTGCATGTGCTTATACGACGCCGGGAGCGTGGTAAGAAACAATAAGACCTTGTCTTCTTCCTCCACCTTCACACCAACCACATGCAGTTGACTCAGAAGTCTATTGAACACGTTGAAGTGTTCCTGCAGGTTACCACCTTCCTGCATCTTCAGGTCGTACAATCTCTGCTTCAGTAACAACCTCGTGGTTAACGACTTGCTCATGTAGAGTCCCTTCAGCTTCTCCCATAACGTGACAGCTGACTCTTCAATACCGATGTTGAACAACACTTTGTCGTCGACGCACATCCTGATAGCGCTAGTGGTGCGCTCATCCATCTCGTCCACTCAGAATCCTTCACCGGTGCGGGCAAAGTATCACGCCCCCGCAACACTTGGATCAATCCTTGCTCAACTAGCATATCCTTGACCAGAATCTGCCATAGGCGAAATTTCCCGATACCGTCAAATTTCTCCACTGAATACCTGGTCAACACGGCGTTCTTCGCTGCCATAGTTGCCTGCAGTACTTCCAGATGATCTGATTAATTCACGGATTAGATCTGGGAAGATAGGGAGCGGACCGATGTCGTCACCTACCGTTGACCCAAACCCAAAACCGGAACGTCCAATCAGACACCTACACGGAACCTGGCTCTGATACCACTTGTTGTAAAATCAGGTACACACACAGACAGAAGCTATAAAATAATGCAGGTAAACAAGAGCACAAAATAACCACAGAATTTATAAATGAAAATATAAATTCAAATACAATGGAAATAGGAGAAAAAATGACCGTCCGACGAGTACGTCGTGGATGCACCGGGCACGTACGATCCGCGACGAGAATCTGAGATCTGTACTGCAATCCGCCTTGCGGACGCACAAGGTTCACCGAAACTTCAACGTCGAAGTCTGACGTTCCATCGCACCACCGCCATAGAACAACACTGCCACCGGAGAACGCCACCACCGGAGAGAAACCACCGTCGAGGCTAACTGCACCCGCGCATGCCGTCGACACCGCCCCTCTCAACTCCAAAAAAAATCCACTGCAACGTCGGCGACAAACTCCACCAAGCCCGGCGGCAACACCTCTCTCAACGTCGACGGTTATCTCCTTCAAAACCGGCCACAAGCACCCTCGGCCGACGACCTCTCTGAGTGCACGAACGAGAGAGAGAAGAGAAAGAGATGGGAGGTTCTCCAAAAACTCCAGGCGGCTCCTTTGATTCCTCACAGGAGGATTGATCCCTTCCCACAGGCGGGGCAAAATTTTGATCTCCTCACGGTGGTGCAGCTCTATAAATAAATTTTCACCAATATCAACAATGGTATGCGTACATGGCCCAAAAGGAAAGGACCAATTATTTCATATCCCTGACAACTCGGGAATAATTCAATCATAGAAAAAAGTTTTCCTATTTCCAGATTTAGGAGGCCGGTAATTTAGGAAAAATAGAATTTCAAAATAACCATTTGGATCCGAACCAAATTTCAAACAGGGGGGAGGTGGGGGTCGAAACGGAGCGGTGGGGGGGGGGGTGGCGTTTCCTCGCTGCGGGTGCAAACGGACACCTTGACCGACTTGCAGATACATTTCCAGCATGCTCATTCCCGCGCAATTCTGAGTCTCTTTGACTCCTCGAACGGGCGCCGGAATGCGTGGTGGGCACGCTTGCAAAGACTACTCAGGCACCGAACGATCACCTACAAGTCGGGGGAATGAACGACACGCACGATAGCGCCTGAAACCCCACAACGCGTCCAAGCGCGCAGCGCGCGCTTACGCACAATGCACAACTGCGCGCCGCACAGAGTCAACTACGAGGCCGCGAACAATTGCACACAGGCCGCACACAGTAACACACTCCCCAAAGTGTGGAGTGCTCTGCACTCCCCACTTAGAGGAATGCAATACTCCACAAATTGGGGAGTGTTCCGCACTCCCCCATTTTGGGGAGTGGTTCTTTGCACACCCCACTTAGGGGAGTGCTATTCTCCCAAATTGGGGAGTGCTATTCTCCCAAATTGGGGAGTGCTATTCTCCCAAATTGGGGAGTGCTCTGCACTCCTATATTTAGGGGAAGTTCATATCTCCAAAACTGGTGATTTGTGGGCAGTCCTATTCACCTGTTCAAAAGTCAAAGGGCGCAATTACCAGAGCGTCCTCCTCAAGAACTATAAAAAGTTTCATGACCTCGTTTGAAGACACATTGCATTCTGCACCTGATAGAGCTCCATCGAAGGTTAATCAGAGGTCTCTTTCGTAGTTTGAAGATTATCTCAAAAATCTCCTCCGGCCTATGAAGACAAGTTGAAGATTTCATTCGGTCGTCGAATATCCCTTTGAAGACGACTTGAAGATCTCATTCGGCTTCTTGCTCCGAGTTCAGAACTCCCATTGTTCCATTCATCATTTCGGACTGCTTCAGAGCGCGCTTCTCTGCGTTCCACGTATGACAATTTTGGTAGTTCTGAAATCTCACTGTAACGAGTTGTTGTCTGTCACTCTCGAGAAACAACTATTTTGTAACACTATGAAAGATAATTGATATTGGTTGGCACTGATCTGATCCAGTGGTTTTTTCCCTTTCCGGATTTTTCCACGTCAAATGCTTTGCTGCCAACTGTTGGTTCTTTTTGTGACTGTTTGCGCACACTTCGATCAGGTCATGAGAGCGTCGAGCGACCCGCAATAGTTTGACACAGTTTGTGGGAAGGGTGTTCTCAAACTCTCTGAAGATCCTCTGAAAACAGTACTCGCGTTACGATAATACTCGTGACTAATGGTGATGACAAGAAAGAGTACCTGTACTATTGAGGGATCTGTTCCGAGGGGGGGGGGGCATGCCGATCCGTCTCCCTCTCATTCACTCATCAACATACCACTCGCGAACGAGGTCTTGACCGCACCCGTAGCTGCACTGGAAGGGCGTATGCGCCAAATGGAGGAGTGTTATATCGAGATGCTCACTCTCCTGAGGAGCATAGGAGTTGATCGAGCTCCCAATCCAGCACCCACACCAGCCAACCAGCCTCCGCAAGCTCTGAACCGTTCCCCATCAGAGCACGTTGCTCGCAAGAACGCCACTGAAGAAGAATTTTTTGACATACCGAGCTCAAAGCACCTGATTTTGCCTACCAGGGATTCTGAGGGAAATCGTTATCATCCCCATCCAGAGGCAGCAGTCAACGAGCGACTTATTGGGAGACTCACTCACGAGGAATTAAGGAACATGATTGAAGAAGAGTTCGGGCAAGGCAGACGCCACACCCCCAATGTGCGATGCCCCTTTCATCAAGGCTCTCCACTGGCTCCGCAGGTTTTTGCACACCCCATGCCCAATAAGGGTAAGTTGCCCAACTTCGAGACGTTTGACGGAGCAGACGATCCCATTGAACACGTCAACCAATTCACAGCAATCATGTGAATCAACAACGCCCCTGATCAGCTCATGTTTTAAGTATTCCCAGCGACTCTGAAGGGACATGCTTGCACCTGGTTCCATTCTCTAAAGAAGGGAGAGATCAACAACTTCACGAAATTGACTTTGATGTTCCCTGACCAGTTCATAGCCAACTCTTGAATCATTTGGGACCCCTCTCACTTCTTTGAGATCCGCCAGAGCGAGGGGGAAACACTTAAGAATTTCTTTCGTTGCTTCACTACTGAGGCTTGAAAAATCCAGGGGTGGACCACGAGTTTCTGCGGGGAGTTTTTCTTGGGGGACTCCGCCCCAGTGGTTTCTACTCTAAGACCGTGTCCAACTATCCGCATCTCGTTCAGTGGATCGAGTCCTATATTGTAGTTGATGAAGAAATTGATGCACGCCGCCAGCAGTTCGAGGGGAGCTCAAAGAGGAAGAGGGCGTGGAGTCGCCTCCGCCTCTGGTTCCCGAGAAGAACGACGAGCGTCGCAACAACCCCCTCAAAGACCGAGGACCTCATCAGCATCGAGAATACACTCCCTAAATCACTACCCGAACCAACGTGCACCTCGTCAACCGTGACAACAATGCGCTTTGCATGCCCGAGTAGCTCGCACAAAACATGAGAGATAAGTCGCAATATTGCGACTTCCACAATACTGGAGGCTGCAATCGGTTGAAGGAGGAGATCGAGCTCCTTATCTGACAAGGCCTCCTCAAAAGATTCCTACAAAAAAGTCCCAAACCAACCTGCACCGCAGACTGACAATTCAACAAAAAGCCACATGGTAGCCCAACACGAATGAGCCAAAGACCCCGAGCAAAGGAGCTCTCCCCTAGTGGAACGTGCAAAGCCCGTGCCTCATATATTGATACCTTCTCTTTCCTGTTTTCCAACTTTTTTGCTTTAAAATAATGAGCCATAAGACTGTACTTGCACGCAAGTATCCGTTTCATTTTTTAAGATTACTACAACTACATTCTGACTTCATTAGTGATTCAGATCTCCTAAAGCGAGGCTCCGAAGGTTAAGGTCACGACCTCCGGTATTGACACCAAGCAACGAACTCACCTACTCCCAGGGGTGCGGTTCATCCAGAAGAGTATCCCCCTTGGCTAGCCAATGCGGTGACGGTAAAAAAAGCCTCCCAGGAGTAGCGGATATGCGTTGATTATGACGACCTCAACTAAGCCTGCCCAAAAGATAGTCTCCCGCTTTCGCACTACATGGGCATCCAGCTCCCGCGCTGCATGGGCATCCCGCTCCCCCGCTGCATGGGCATCCCGCTCCCGCGTTACTTGGGCAACCCCCTCCAGCGCTGCTTGGGCATCCTGCTCCCGTGCTGCATGGGCATCCCGCTCCCGCGCTGCTTGGGCATCCCGCTCCCGCGCTGCTTGGGCATCCTGCTCTCGTGCTGCTTCGACATCCTGCTCCAGTGCTACTTGGACATCCCGCTCCCGCGCTTCTTGGGCATCCCTCTCTCGCACTACATGCATGGGCATCTTGCTCCCAGGCTGCTTGGGCATCCCGCTCCCGGGTTGCTTGGGCATCCTGCGCCCGGGCTGCTTGGGCATCCCGCTCTAGCGCTTGGGCATCCCGCTCTAGCGCTTCGGCATCCCCTATTTTGGGGAGTACGACACCACACTCCCCAATTGGGGAAGTGCAGACACTACACCTAATTTTGGGAGCGCCCGCAGCATTCTCGTCACTACCCATCGCTTCCCAATGTCGTACTCCCGCCGCCACACGCCGCTTCCCAACACTACGCTCACGCCGCTGCCCGTCATTTCCCAACATCGCGCTCTTTCCGCTTCCCAAAGCTGCGCTCACAGCACGCTCCTTCACGCTCCTTCCCTCATGGCGTGCTCGCCTCCACCCTCCACTAGGCACCACCATTGCTGACAATCCTACGCGGGCTGCCCAGACTGCTCGGGGGGGTGGGGAGGGAGTTCGTCATATCTCCAAAATTAGTGATTTGCGTCCCCCGATTGAGATTTCCTATTCGCCCATTGAAAAGTCAAAGGGGAGAAATTACCAGAGCCCCCCCCCACCAAAAACTATAAAAAGGCACCTGATCCCTCGTTAGAAGACACATTGCATTCTACACCCGAGAGAGCTACTTCGAAGGTTGTTCAGAAGTCTCCTTTGGAGTTTGAAGATCACCTCAAAGATCTCTTTCAGAGCTTGAAGATCTCTTTCGGCCTTTGAAGACAACTCAAAGATCTCCGCCCTTAGAAGACAGCTTGAGGATCTCCTTTGACCTTTGAAGACAGCTCAAAAATCTCATTTGGCCTTTGAAGACGGCTCGAAAATCTCATTTGGCCTTTGAAAACAGTTCGAAGATCTCCTCCGGCCTTTGAAAACAGCTCGAAGATCTCCTTTGGCCTCGGAAGATAGTTTGAAGATTTCCTTTGGTCTTTGAAGATCCCTTCGAAAATGAGTTAAAGATCTTGTTGAAGTCGAGAAAATCCCTACTCCAAGAATTCAGATCAATGCAGCCTAAGGTTACTAGTGCAGCGGTCGAGCTCAACGGCTTAACAGACTAGAACACAAAAACAAAAGGAAAAAATTAGAAAGACCACAGGTGCTGCGGCAGAGAGGTCCCACCACGTACCCAGATGTTTGAAAGAACCTTCCCCTCCACAACCAAAGATGGCCGAGCAGCGTACAAGGTGGACACTGGTTGACGACTACCAGAGGATGCGACCAAGGGGATGATCACTATCTCGCACGGCTAGAAGTTCAGAAAAAAGGTCCAATCGAGATCTTTTGTGAGATTCCGAGATCCAAATCATTGTACCCCTGAGGTCCTATTTATAGGAAAACCAAGGGGTGGGGTAGGCGGTCTTATTTATAGCCCAACCCCCACCGACAACTAGGCGGCATCTGGGGGAACTCGTCGGGCTTGGGCGAGTATCTGCCCTAGTCGCATACCTGGAGAGTATGCGATGAGAGCTCGCCATACTCGCATTGACCTTCAACTGTCTTGGATGTTGACTTTGACCTCTGTCTTGACATGCCGACTTTGACTTCTTGTTGATCTGACTCTGAGTGGGTCCACCCTCGACGAATATGAGTTGTACAGATCTCTTTCAGCATCTTTCTTTGAGTCGAAAACTCGCATTGTTGCATTCATCATTCTGAGCTGCTTCAAAGCGTGTTTCTCTACGCTCCACGTCCGACAACTTTGATAGTCCTGAATTCTCATTGTAACGAGCGGTGAGATGTCACCCATGAGAAACAACTGTTTGTAACTTTGAAAGATAATGGATATTAGCTGACACCGATTTGGCCTCGTGGTTTTTCCGTTTCTGGGTTTTCTCACGTCAAACACCTCGTTGTCAACTGTTGATTCTTTATGTGACTGTTTGAATGATCAACTCACACTCGAGCTGAGACGGTTCACTTCGACCCGACCGTGAATTTTTAAGACATATAATTGGGTGTAATTAAAATAATGAAATTTGAGAATAATTTTTTTTTACCATAGTACTTTAAATAATTATAGCTTAATAATAATCAATTATTTATTTTTCTCTATTTTTTTATATAAATTAGCAAATAAATACTGAGTTTTCAAATCATATATAATTGAAAGTAATAAAAATAATAAAATTGAAAATTATTAATAATTTGAATTATATCTACAAAATGGCAAATAAATATGTCATGCATTAACATTAAAAAGGACTTGCACCCTTTCCTCTAATAAAATATGTCATGCACGTGAATTAAAAAGGAAAAATAATCTACAAGTGCATAGTATATTATGATCAGAAGTTCTGCAGAGGTTAGCTCACGAACAAGCAAAAATACTGCAACATTTTCTACTGAATGAGAGCTAACAAAATGTTTTGAAAGTTAAACGATGATCAGGGGAAGGGTCGTGCCACAACTGTAATAAAGAAGAAAAAAAGGAATCATTTATACATACATTGTGCGCGGTGAAAACCGTGAGGTGGCCCGGCTTCCGCGAACACCATATATGTGCACGGAGGACTTGCATCCTTTCCTCTAAATATAACAAAATGCAATAACAAACACCAATCCCTCTATTGACAAAACACTCTTTCTCTCATCAGATGGGAATGGGAAGTGCACTAGATACCTTGTGTGGTCAATCCTTTGGAGCAAAGCAGAATCACATGCTCGGCATACACTTACAAAGAGCCATTCTTGTTCTCATGACTGTGTGCGTTCCCGTGGCTGTCGTTTGGGCCTACACAGGTCAAATTCTTTTGGCATTTGGGCAAGACCCAGAAATATCGACAGAAGCTGGGTTATATGCACGCTGGCTCATCCCTTCTCTCTTTGCATATGGACTCCTTCAATGTTGTGTTAGATTTTTGCAGACACAGAACATTGTGATTCCACTGATGCTGACTTCTACAGTCACAGCTCTTATTCACATCTTAGTATGTTGGGTTCTGGTGTTTAAATCTGGTCTTGGAAACAGAGGTGCTGCACTGGCTAATTCGATCTCTTACTGGATAAATGTGCTCCTATTGGTAATTTATGTCAGGATTTCTCCTTCCTGCAAGGAGACGTGGACCGGATTTTCAAGGGAAACTTTTCAAGATGTCCTCTCCTTTGTTAGACTAGCGATTCCTTCGGCCACAATGATTTGGTTAGAAATTTAGAGGAGTTATCTTTATAATCATAAATTTGCTTAGATTTTTCGGATGAATATTTGTTGAACGTTTGAGTTTGTCAATTGTTTTTTTTTTGGATTTACGCAGCTTGGAGTTTTGGTCATTTGAGCTCCTAGTTCTTCTTTCTGGTCTTCTTCCAAATCCGAAACTGCAAACATCGGCTTTATCCATCATGTAAGCATTAAGAATAGTCATTTACATAATGCATAAGGGCAATTGTTTTGTTTTCAAAATGCATTTCCCGGAGAAGTCAATGGGGCTCCATGAGCTCAATGTCACTACAAAGTATATGTTGAAAATGGTGAATATGTTGAAAATGGTGAAGTGAAAGTGGGTGATTGAGCGACCTGGGCGACCTGTCCGCACGGTCTATGCGGACAGGACTGACGGTTAGCCAGGTCGGCAGAGCTGTTGCAGTCGGCTTGTTCCTTGGCGGCCTGGGCGGTCTGTTCGCGCGGTCTGTGCAGACAGAGATGGCGGCCAGCCAGACCGGCTTATGCTCGGCAGACAATTTGTACCCAGAAGGTAACCGGGCGGATAACTTCTGTATCCGCGGAGTCCGGCAAGGCGCGGACTGAACTGGAGCTCGACGGACTGGCATGGCAGATGTCTTGGTCTTGCTCTGGTGGCGCGGCAGGTGGTAGCCGTGGAGTTCGCCGGTTAGAGCGGACTGGACCGGAGCTCGGCAGACCGGCATGGCAGATGCCTTTGTTCTTGCTCTGGTGGCGCGGCAGGTGGTAGCCGCGGAGTTCGCCGGTTAGAGCGGACTGGACTGGAGCTCGGCAGACCGGCATGACAGACGCCTTGATCTTGCTCTGGTGGTGCGGCAGGTGGTAGTCGCGGAGTTCACCGGTTAGAGCGGACAGGTGATGGAGTTCGCCGGGGTAGGCGAACTGGTGCCTGTGTCCACCAGTAATTGCGGACTGGCCCTTGTGGCCGGTGGTGTGGACTTGGTTGGTTCTGAACCAAGTCCATGTTGGCTCAGTCCAGGAAGATCACGCGGTTAAGCACGGACTGCTTCTCAGTCCGCAAAGCTCTGCAGCAGTTGACGTGCTTGATTGCGAGCTTGGTGAGTGCGGACTGAAGCAGCGTCTGCTTGGGCGTGTGGAATGTATTCCTTGTCCGCCGAGTCCGGCAGCTGTCAGCTTGTGCCTTGGCTGCGGGCTTGGAGTGCACGGACTGGGTTGAGTCCGCAGGGAGTGCGGGCTGGAGCTGTGTCCGCTGGCATGCGAACAGGAGCTGATGCCGCAGGGTCTGATGGTGGAGGCTTGTCCCTGGATGGGCCTTTGGCGACAAGGCGGATAGGATTGTTGTCCGGCCTTGGTGATGCTGTTGGCGGTTTGACTATCTCGCACAGGTCGCGGCGGACTGAATGTGTATCCGCGGCTTGCGGATACACTTGGTGTTTGTCGTGAGATGGGGCGGTTATCCTATCGGCTAGGGCGGTGACCACACTCCTCATCGTGCCTATAAAAGGACCCTCCGTCACATCAACTTGAGAGATGAATGAACAGTAAGTGAACTCGTGGATAGTTGTTGCGGACTGGATTTTTGTATCCGCGCGGTTTGAAGAGGTTGACCGGTTTGTGCTGTGCAAGTTGTGCGGATAGCGCTGGAAAGCCAGAGATTTGGTTCTGATTTCGGTTAGGGACAGTGCGGACTCTGTGGACAGCAACCAGCGGTTAACAACAGGTCGCGGGTTGAAGCCAGGTGGTCTCTCTTCTGCAACTAGTTTCCCGGTTCAATAAGCTGTCCGTTTTTAGCGGCCTGTTCAGTTCGGCAGCAGCAGAACGTGCGGTCTGGCGGCTAGCCGACCTCACGGCTAGGCGGCCTGCAGATCGACGAGTAGAGCTTGCATTGGAATAACGGGCAGTTCGCGCGGTCTGGTTGTGGTTTGGCGACTAGGTGGACTGAGCGACTCCGTAGTGCAGCAGTAGTTCCGGCGGCTACTCCTTGAGCCCGCGCGGACTGTTTTTTTGCCTTATATTTTTTCTGCTTCGTTGGATACATCGGCGAATCATGTCTCGTCATGTATGTCTCGCATTGTAAAGAAGTTGATTATAGTACAAGATTATTGCTCTTCTGTTTTGCATCTGGTTGATTTGGGCTCGAATAGGTTGAGTGTTCATGCGTCTGGTTTCCCGTCTTTTGCTATATCAAATTTTTCAACATGGTATCAGAGGGAACAAAGGCTTGTGTGCAGTGGATCAACCAACAGTTTGCTTCAGTGCTTTTATGAGTCTAAGTGAACAAGGGATAAGTGCAATGGAAGGTGATTTGACAAGTGATCTTGGAATGGAGTTTCTTACATTGACTAACTTTGATAAGTGAAAGTCATGTATGAAAAGCTATCTTCTTTGTGAGGACCTTTGGGAGGTGGTTTGCGGAGCAGAAAGGCAAGAGGTTACTGCTGGCAATGCTGAAGCGATGAGAGCTTAGAAGAAGACAAACGCGAAAGCGGAAGGTGTTCTCAAGCTGGTGATCTCATCGGAGCTCTTGGACCACATCAGCGGATGTCGGTCAGCTGCGGAGATTTGGACTTCCCTTAATGGGTTGTTCAACAAGGAGGTGAAGTTGGCTGCGGAGGTTGGTCCTTCTACTTCATATCAGCAAGAGAGAAGTGTTTCTCCTATGCGTGATGGGAAGAGGAAGGAAGGACCAAGATGATATAGATGCAAGCAGCCTGGTCACCTTAGGAAGGAGTGTAAGGCTACCTTGCACTCGGTGAACGTTGCTCATGTTGGGAGTAAGGAGAAGAACTTGGTTGGGTCATCAACAAGTTCTGATGCTGATCGGATGAAGAACAGTGATAGTGCAGCTATCTGGCATGAAAGACTGGAGCATGTGAGAATGGACAAGCTGAAAGCAATGACAGTAAGGAGCCTCGTGAGAGTCTTGCCTAAATTGTCATCCTACGGCAACGGTCAAGCTTGCGCGGGATGTCAACACGGTGAAGCTTATCGCTTTACGTTTGATAAGGTGCGGTCCAGATGCAAAACACCTTTGGAGGTTGTCCATTGTGATATGGTGGGATCGACCGTCACCGCCAGTCTTGGAGGCAGCAGGTACATGCTGATTTTGGTTGATGACTATTCGAGGTATACTTCATAAAGGAGAAGTCGAACATGTTCCGCTTATTTGTGGAGTTCAAGAAAAGCTCGTGGAGGGCCAGCTTGGCCTGCGGATCAAGAAGTTGAGGACGGACAACGGAGATGAGTTCGGCTCAACCGTGTTCTCGAACTTTTGCAGGAAGCATGAGATCTGAAGGAAGCTCTCTCGTGGACATACTTCACAACAAGGTGGTGTTGCAAATCGGATGATCCGTCTTTTGACGGAGACCTGCAAGTGTTGACTTCAGTGCAAAGACATTTCTAAGGCCTTTTGGGCGGAAGGGATGGCCTGCGCGGCTCATGTCATCAATCAAATGCCTCTGAGTCCGATCACCATAAAGACTCCGGTTGAGCTGATGTTCGGGGTGAAGCCCAGCGTGAAGCACCTACGGGTGTTTGGTTCTACCTGCTACGTGCACGCTTCAGATGCTCTCAAGACGAAGCTAGTCTTTGTTGGGTATGATGAACAGAAGAGGAGATGGAGGTGTATGGATCCTGCGACGAAGAGGTTCATCGTGTCGAGAGACGTTGTCTTCGATGAGCTAACGTCGTATTAGGGTAGCTCATGTGTGAAGCTAGAGGAGAGCAGGTCAGACGGTGGGTTGAAGGAGGCTGCTGCTAAGATTCAGATGGAGCTGCCTGTGTCACCAGGAGCTCCAGATTGTTCTAGCTCCGGGGCAAAGGGGTCTGGTTCAGGAAGCAGGGGGAGCGTTGCTCCAGGTGCTTTTGGCTCCAGTACGGAGGCTTCTGGTTCAGAAAGCAAGGGGAGCGATGGTCCAGGCTGTTCTAGTTCAAGAGCGGAGGCGTCTGGCTCAGGAAGCAGGGGGAGCGATGTTCCAGGTGCTTCTGGTTCCAGTGTGGTGGCTTCTTGTTCAGGAAGCAAGGGGAGCATTGTTCCGGGTTTGCCCGGGAACGGAGCTGGTTCGGAAGGAGCAACGGAGGTGGTTAGCCGTGATCAGGCTCTTTGGAGGTCGAAGAGGATCATTAACCCACCAGCTCAATATTGCAGAGGAAACTCGATGAGCTTGGTCTTATGTTTCCTTGCAGGCCCTCAGGTCAAGCGAGTACCTTCTAACTGTGATGACACCACTGGAGTCAAGGAGGTGGATGACGCCAAGGTTGAGGAGGTGACTACCCTCAGAGGAAACAGGGCTTGGGATCTTGAGCCCAAGGTCGTTGGTGATACTCATGTGACGCACAAGTGGAGGTCGAAGCTGAAGAAGAAGACAGAGGGAAGCATGACTCCTTTTGGGAGATGCTGGAGGGATCCCTTATGGTCCAGGATATGCGGGGCAAGGACTATGTCTCGAACATCTTCTCGATGGCGCTATCAGAGGGACCAGGTGCAAGGTTACAGGAGCTGCTGGGGTTGTTCACCACTTCTCACTTCAAGGAGGAGTGTTGAAAATGGTGAAGTGAAAGTGGGTGATTGGGCGACCTGCGCGACTTGTCCGCACGGTCTATGCGGACAAGACTAGCGGTTAGCCAGGTCGGCAGAGCTGTTGAAGTCGGCTTGTTCCTTGGAGGCCTGAGCGGTCTGTTCGCGCGGTCTGTGCAGACAGAGGTGGCGGCCAGCCAGACCGGCTTATGCTCGGCAGGCAGTTTGTACCCAGAAGGTAACCAGGCAGATAGCTCCTGTATCTGCGGAGTCCGGCAAAGCGCGGACTAAACTGGAGCTCGGCAGACCGGCATGGCAGATGCCTTGGTCTTGCTCTGGTGGCGCGGCAGGTGGTAGCCGCGGATTTCGCCGGTTAGAGCGGACTGGACCGGAGCTCGGCAGACCGGCATGGCAGATGCCTTGGTCTTGCTCTGGTGGCGCGGCAGGTGGTAGCCGCGCAGTTCGCCGGTTAGAGCTGACTGGACCGGAGCTCAGCAGGCCGGCATGGCAGATGCCTTGGTCTTGCTCAAGTGGCACAACAGGTGGTAGTCGCGGAGTTCGCCGGTTAGAGCGGACAGGTGATGTAGTTCGCCGGGGCAGGCAGATTGGTGCCTGTGTCCGCCAGTAAGTGCGGACTGGCCCTTGTGGTCGGTGGTGTGGACTTGGTTGGTTCTGAACCAACTCCATGTTGCTCAATCCAGGAAGATCACGCGGTTAAGCGCGGACTGCTTCTCAGTCCGCCAAGCTCGGCAGCAATTGACTTGCTTGATTGCGAGCTTGGTGAGTGCGGACTGAAGCAGTGTTCGCTTGGGCGTGCGGACAGTATTCCTTGTCCGCCAAGTCCGGCAGCTGTCAGCTTGTGCCTTGGCTGCGGGCTCGGAGTGCGCAGACTGGGTTGAGTCTGCAGGGCGTGCGGACTGGAGCTGTGTCCGCTGGCATGCGGACAGGAGCTGATGCCGCAGGGTCTGCTGGTGTCGGCTTGTCCCTGGTTTGGCCTTTGGCGACAAGGAGGATAGGATTGTTGTTCGGCCTTGGTGATGTTGTTGGCAGTTTGGCTATCACGCACAGGTCGCGGCGGACTGGATGTATATCCGGGGCTTGCGGATACATTTGGTGCTTGCCGTGAGATGGGGAGGTTATCCTATCGACTAGGGCGATGACCACACTCCTCATCGTGCCAAAAAAGGACCCCCCCCCCCCCCCGTCACATTAACTTGAGAGACGAATGAACAGTAAGTGAACTCACGGATAGTTGCTGCGGACTGGATTTTTGTATCCGCGCGGTTTGAAGAGGTTGACCGGTTTGTGTTGTGCAGGTTGTGCGGATAGCGTTGTCAAGCCAGAGATTTGGTTCTGATTTCGGTCAGGGACAGTGCGGACTCTGCGGACAGCAACCAGCGGTTAACAGCAAGTCACGGGTTGCGGCCAAGCGGTCTCTCTTCTGCAACTAGTTTCCCGGTTCAATAAGCTGTTCGTTTCTGGCAGCCTGTTCAGTTCCGCAGCAGCAAATCGTGCGGTCTGGAGGCTAGGCGGCCTGCAGATCGGCGAGTAGAGCTTGCATTGGAATAACGGGCAGTCCGCGCTGTCGGGTTGCGGTCTGGTGACTAGGCGGACTGAGCGGACTGCGTAGTGCAGCAGTAGTTCCAGCGGCTACTCCTTGAGTCCTCACAGACTGTTTTTGTGCCTTGTATTTTTTCTGTTTCGTTGGATACATCGGCGAATCATGTTTCGCCATGTATGTCTCGCATTGTAAAGAAGTTGATTATAGTACAAGATTTTTGCTCTTCTGTTTTGCATCTGGTTGATTTGGGCTCGGATAGGTTGAGTGTTCCCGCGTCTGGTTTCCCGTCTTCCGCTATATCAAATTTTTCAACAGTATATTCTAAAAATCGAATCTCAAGGGATAATTTTGTGCATATCTTTTTGCAATTCTTCGTATTAGAAAAGTTGTGCACATTAGTTCTTTTTCATTTTATGATGCTCTTCTTCTACCCGTGGGAATTTTGGGATTTTTAGATTGAATTCTCACTATTTATATTCACGATTGTGTGTGATGTCTTAGGTTCCTACTATTCTCTTCTTTATATACTAGAATATAATGATACATATCATGTAAATTGACAAGAACTTCTTCCATGTCAGCCTTAACACGAGTGTGATAATATTCATGATTCCCTTCGGCCTTGGAGCTACTATAAGGTTAGTCGAATGAGGTAACTTGCATTGTCCTACTCTGATATTTCAGTGGATTAACATGTTCATGTGCTCCTACAGTACACGTGTTTCAAATGAACTTGGAGCTGGTCGACCAATGGCTGCGCGTCGAGCGGTGCAAGTTGTAGTAGCTTTATCCATATCAGTCGGATTGATTGTTGGATTGATCATCATGTTGGCACGCAATGCATGGGGATATGCATACAGCAATGAGGAGGAAGTCGTTAAATATGTTGCACTCATTCTTCCAATTCTAGCAGTTTCAAACTTCCTGGATGGAATACAGTGTGTTTTTTCAGGTACAATGCCTTCAATTTTTCATATTCAAGAATTTCATGAGGCATATATAGGTAATTTCAGTATTAGTGTGCGCTCAAAGTTTCATTGATGAAATTACAGGAACAGCAAGAGGTTGTGGTTGGCAAAAAGTTGGTGCTTTTGTTAATCTTGGGGCTTATTATGCTGTGGGCATTCCTTGTGCTGTTCTGCTGAGTTTTGTTTTCCATATTGGAGGGAAGGTTTTGTTTCCTTCTTGAAGCTTTTCGCTATCAATAGTGTTATATATTCAGCTTTACAATTAGATAATGTTATATTGTACTGTTTCTTGATGTCTACAGAAATGTTGAGGTAAAACAAAAATCTAGTAGAGATTTCTGATCACATGTATCTCCATCATAATCCTATCTAAATAACATAATGGAAATTGAGGCAATGATTAGCGGTAATACCTTTGAATATTCTTTCCTAATCAGTAAAAAAGATTTCAGTAAATTTATGATTTTCAGTATATAGTGGTGTTGCTTCATCAGTAAAAAAGATATCAGTAACATTATAGATCTCCTTTCTATTCTTCTTAGCCATGCACCTGTTGATGGTGATATGCATTCGTTTTCACAAGTTGATAATGTAAAATTGTGTTGCTTAGATGCTCATAGAAATGCTGTAAAACTAAGGTTGGTCACAAATCTAGTAGTGTTTTCCCAATCATCTGCATCTCCGCCATAATCCTATGTAATAACATTTGGGCTGGAAAATGTAGACCATGGTTAGCACCCTATGACAGCACGGTATTCTTTTACGATCATCTATTTTAAAAAAACTATCAATTATGAAATGACTATTTATAATAGATATCAGGAACAATATAGTGGTGTTGCTTCATTAGTAAAAATAGATATCAGTAACAATATAAATCTCCTATAGTAATCTCCTTAGCCTTGCAAATGTTGATGGTGCCACATATTTGCTAGAGGCTCCGCACAAGATAGTCCATAATAGCTCATCAGATATGAAATGACTATTTATAATATCTCCAGCGTAAAGTCTTGCCCTAAAATGACACGAAACTCATTAGGTCATTCCGAGTCGGTGATGCATCCATTGTCGCATCCGAGGACGCGTGATATCATCACGCGCCAGTTATTTATTATTGTTGTTGTTATTTTATTTTCTGTTAATGTTCCTATGCACTTATGCTGTGTTGGATTCTGGCCCATTGGTTTGACCGACCGATGAGACCCTAAATAAATGATTCGGTAATTTGATTAGTTATGACGAAAGGGGCAAGCTTAAATTAATTAAATCTACATAAGATCAAAGGAGAATAAAATCAAATTGGGAGATGCAAAATATCTCTCATTTAATGGGGGATTCATTTTTAGGTAACAAAATATGAAATTTGAAAAAAATTAGCTTTTAGAAATTATTTAAAAGGAAAGAAAAATAAAGAGGAGCTTTGATTGTGAGCCATCCCACGGTGTGACAGAAAAAGGACAGTCAGGGAAAAGACAGGAACGAAACGATTCGCCGTTCTCTTGTTTACCCGACACCCTAACTTCAGCCCTCTGCAACTTCCCGGGCCGTCTTCTCCCTCCAACACAACTCCTCCAGTGCCGACATCTCCTCAACGGCCGCCCGTCTCCCGTCTTCTACCCCCAGCGCAACTCCTCCAGCGCCGGCGTCTCCTCAACGGGCGCCCGTCTCCAACATACATCACAGTGGCCAGAAGCCAGACGTGGACTTCACTGTCGACGATTTGCTCACCGCAGAATTCCACCCTTCCCTCCAATCGTCGTCAACCTCGGGCCCTACTCCGACGACCTATGTTATCAAAGGCGCAAGGCGCACCGAGGTGCAAAAGGGCCCGGGAGCCTAGGCGCAAACGAGCGCCTGAGGCACGTGAGGCGCAAAAATGGGAAAAACTCAGTTTGAGCGAATTGGGTGCCCAATTTGCTGAAAATCAGCGAATTTGGCGACCAATTGCGTCCAGAGGTGCCTTGGGTGCGTCTGAGATCATGTTTTTGCTCATCTCCCAAAAAAACAGGTTGAAGAAAACACCTTGAAAGCCTCAGGCGCGCCTTTGGTGCGTCTGGGAGTTGGTAAGGCGCGCACCTAGCTTTTGCGAAGAAACTAGTGACCACAATTTCAAAACAAAAGATCTTCCTCGACGACGGAGGGAGAGCAAAGAAGAACCAAGTAGATTGGATAATTATTTCTCTTCATTATTGTGATTAGCTCGAAATGGCCCATTTCTCATCAATATTTATGAACTCAATGTGGATCATTCATTTGTTTCTAATCAACAAAAAGTTCTTATTTATTATGGCAATGCATTTTAATTTTATATCATTGCATAATACCCACAATATCATACTAAAATTAATGTTGTATTCAACTTCATGTACATACATCAAACACATACATACACACATAACACAGATATACACACATCAAATGATCAAACATAAGACAAACCCATTCACACATACATACATGATATATCAACAAAACACAACGCACACAACCCAAACAAACATAACACACACAAACACAGTTTTTAAATAAATTTTTTGGATCTTTTTGACTGTTTGTTTACAACAGTCAACAGTGGTATTAGACAGAAATTCATGTGGCTCTGTGGAGGTGTTGTCAAGTTTTTTTAACTTGTCAAATCCATGAGGGGCCTAAATAATGGCTAGTGTTATTCAGCCACAAACCTGAAATGTGGTGAAGACCAATTATGAGAATTGGAGTCTTCAAATTAAGGTGTTACTTGTCAATAAAAGTTGTATGATATAGAAGGTTATGCAAAGCTATATGCTGTAGCAGAGGGTACAATGACGAATGTTCAAAAGAACATAGTCAAAGATCTTTGTAAAAAAGATCAGGTACTTTTTTTCATTTATGATGTTGTTTACGAATCTACTTTGCGAAGATTTCAGAAGCAAAGGTGTTCGAATAAGTTATGGAAATTATTCAGAAATTCCTCTAATGAGTCGAGAAAGCGAAGAATGTGTAGCTACAGTCTTTACGAACAGAGTTTGAAACTTCAAAAATGCAGTGAAAGAAGAAGTAATGCTGCTTATAAGAAAGAAGAAGAAACTACCAAAATCAGCGGGGGCAGCAAGAGGAAGAGCGACAAACGAAAGAGGAGAGGGCGAGCTTTTCAGCAGCGGGCGAGAGTGCTTGACGGCGTGAAATGAAAAAAAAGAGCCCTTGAATTCTTATGAGAAAACAAAACCCTAAATTCCAATTAAATCGAACCGGCTGCCAGACTCAAAATCAGACCAGAAATCGCCAGACGCGTCTAATGTGCGTCTGGATGGCACGCAAGGCGCACGCCTGGGTCGCGCCCAAGGCACTTTGCCCCCCTCGGTCGTGCTCAGGCGACGTGTGGTGCGCCCGACGCCTCAGGAGCGCCTAGGCGTGAGCCTAAGCGAGCGCCTTGACAACATAGTTGGCGATAAGGGGGATTCTTGTTGATTCATCTGGCGGCCTCCACTGTGTCGCTGTTAGATATGTTGTATATTATGAGTGGTCGTGTTAGCTTAAAGTCACCTCGAGTGTTAGGATCTCTTATCATGTATATGTATTACCTTTGCTAATTGTGAATACACAGAAAATCATTTTTCCTATCATGGTATCAAAGCTCTACGATTCCCCCTCTCAATCGCTCCTGTCGTCGGCCGCCTTCCGCTCATCTTCCGCTGCACTTCAAGCTTCCGCATCAGGCTTCAGCTTTCGCGCCTCTACTGTTCAGGCTCTGACTCCAATTTGATCGATTCCGCTGCTTCCTTCGATCGATCGACGATCCCGATTGTCCTGTTTTGTCCAATTGATCAACGATCACGTAGCAGTTTTTGTCGCTGGTTTCTGTCGCAGTTTTCACTCCAGATTCAGTCGCAGGTTTCCGACAGTTTTCCCGATCCCAACACCTATCCAGAGGCCGATCCAGAGGCATTTTTCGACAGTTTTTCACTGGCCATCCCCATCTTTTTCATCTCTGACTGATCCAAACCCCAATCCAGCGGCCGATCAGTCCTCCTCCTGCTCCAGCGCTTCAGCATCCAGAGGCCGATCCTAACGCTCCAGCGCTTCAGATCCCGACTCTCAAGCGCTTCAGCATCCCGATCGCGATCAGTCCTCCTCTGGCAGATTCTGTAGCCCCTCTTTCCTCCTCTGACTGATTCTGCGGCTGTCGGCCCTGCTTTCCTACTCTTGGCTGAACTCGCAGTTTTGATGGCCTCGTCTTACTCGTTGCAGCCCACTGTTTCTCGTTGAGCCTACTGCCTTCGTCGGGTTACAGTGCGCCGGTGCGGCCTATTCCTCATCCTCATGTGCCCTCTTCTGCTCAGTCCGGTGCTACTCGTCGCCAGCCAATCCACTGTCACTATTGTCAGTGCCTTGGACATGTTCAATCTGAGTATCACAAACTTCAAAGGGCTCAGCAGTCTGGTCAGCAGCGTGCTCCTAGTGTTCCTTCCGCTCACTTTTCGGCTCCAGCGCAGTCTCTCTCTGTCTCTGAGCTTGCGCAGCTGATTGTCCAGCAGTTTTCACTAGCTCACTCTTCTGCCTCTGTCTCTCAGCCGGTTGTCGCCACCCCTGCAGGTATCTCCACCTCCGACTGGTTGCTTGACTCTGGAGCCTCTTTTGACATGACCTATGATGCTACACACATTTTGTCCTATCAGCCTATCACTCCCGCCCTTAGTATCATGGTATCAAATGACACCATTCACCCCATCACCAGTCGTGGCCTCCTTCACACCACCCATTTTCATATTCCCGATGTTGCCTACATACGTGAGTTATCCATGAACCTAATATCCTCCATCCAGCTCACATCTCAGGGTTGTTTGGTTACCTTTGATGAGTTCACATGTCATGTGCAGGATCGTCTGACTGGGGCACTCCGTGGGGCTAGTCGTCGTTGTGGGGTGTACGTCCTTGATCTTCTCCACCTTCCATCCACTTTATGGTCACCTACAGCTTCCTCCCTTTGTCTTCCTTCGGTGGGTTTCTCTCAGTGGCACCATCGTCTTGGTCATCCTGGTGGTTCACGTCTAGCTTCTCTCATTAGTCATGATTTTCTTGGTCGTGTTTCTATTGATTGGTCTCACTCATGTTCAGGTTGTAAGCTCGAAAAATAGCTACAACTCTCATATTTGTCTAGTGAGTCCAGGTCTCAGCGTCCCTTTGATTTAGTTCATTTTGATGTTTGGGGACCCGCACCCTTTGTATCCAAGGGTGGACACCGGTACTATGTTCTTTTCATTGATGACTACTCTCGTTACTTTTGGGTCTATTTTAAGCATTATCGATTTGAATTTTTTTTCAGATCTATGTTAATTTTTCCTTTATAATACGCACACGGTTTTTTGCTTCCATACGCATTTTTTGTTCTGACTCAGAGGGGAGTATCTTTCTCATGTTTTTTGAGATCTGCTAGCTACTCACGACACTCTCTCTCTCTCTCATCTTGCCTGTCTCGGTGCCCATGCTCAGAATGACACCACTGAAAGGAAGCATCGTCATATTATTGAGACAACTCGCACCTTTTTTATCTCCTCTCATGTTCCTCCTCACTTCTGGGCTGGGCTTGTTTCCATTGTTATCTATCTTATTAATTGTTGAAGCCAGTCACCCGACTTCACCTAAAGTTCGGAACTGAAGTTGCAGCTCACACCTACTCTTCTCGAACCACCCTCTCGACATGAGTCACAGAACCAGAAACAGACCGAGGGTCTCAGCTCGGAGGTCTCATCTCTTACCCGGAAGAATCAGAAGTTCTCCCCCTCCCTAGCCAGTGCTGAGCTAGGTGCCTTTGAGGAAGAAGATAGAAGGGGTTCAACAACCTTTTCAAGGCACCTTATCGGTCTATTTATAGGCCTCTGAGTTTGACTTGCCCATAACCAAACTGAACCGACCTGAAATTACCAAAATACCCTGGGTTGGGTCTGCCAACAACCAAACTCCGCTGTTCTGAAGGGCTATACGCAGACCACCACGGGTAAAAGGGTAAAATTACCTGTGGTAAAAGAGTAAAATCCCCCCTAGGGGTTAGAAGGTAAAAACACTTTTTTTCCTCATACGGCGAGTGAGAAATTGGCCAGCTGGCGAGAAAAACCTACCTGCTCGTCTCGCAAGTCTCCTGCCTTGCGAGAGCCATCTCGCCATCAAGGGCCAGCCCGCGCCGCGAGAGACGCCTCGCCTATTCAGCTGTACCCCGTCTCGTCTCCGGCGAGTGGACCCCAAGGTCCCACTCGCCTCTGCAATTACTCTCGCCACCTTCTCAATACTGTCGCTTGAACTTACTCTCGCCACCTTCTCCCACACACGACCGAGGGATACCCCGTCCAAATTCTGGAGGTGGTACCCTCCTGACTTCAGGACCTCCTTCACTACAAAGGGACCTTCCCAGTTGGGATTGAACTTTCCTACTGAGGCTCCTCTGCCTGCTGCGTCTACTTTCTTGAGGACCAAGTCGCCCTTCTGGAACTGCTTGACCCTTATATGTTTATCGAAATATCCCGCCATCCGGCGCTTTACTTCTTCCTACCGGATTAATGCTAAATCCCTGAGTTCCTCTACCAGATCAAGAGAAAGTTTTTGCTCCTCCTCGTTCTCTGCCCTCCATCCTTCATCTCCCTCCTTTGCAGCAGCTACTCTTGGGGATGTGACCTCGAACTCTATCGGTATGACGACCTCTGATCCATGAGAGAGTTTAAATGAAGTCTCCCCTGTGGCGGTGTTTGGTGTGATCCTCAAGGCCCAGAGAACCGAAGGGAGCTGTTCCACCCAACTTCCTCTTAAGTTCTCCACTTTCTTCTTCAAGAGATTCACGATAATCTTGTTTGCTGCTTGCACCTGTCCATTGCTCCGTGGATGATGAACCGAGGAAAAACGGAGGTCTGTGCCCAGCAGGATGCAGAAATCCACGATTCCCTGCTAGCGAATTGTGGTCCATTATCAGTGACGATGGCCAGCAGAAGCCCATGCCTGTAGATGATCTCTCCCCATATGAAATTTTTGACCACCTGCGATGTCACCTTAGCCAACGCCTTCACCTCCAGCCATTTTGAAAAGTAATCCACCATGACCAACAGAAACTTCCTCTGGCCACTAGCCTGGGGAAAAGGACCCACCAGATCTAGCACATATATCACGAAGGGCCAGGGAGCCGTGATTGTATATAGCCTTTGGGCGGGAAGGAGTTGGAGGGGGGTGAACTCCTGACACTTTTGACATCTTTTTGCGAATTCTTCTGCATCTTTCCTGAAGGTAGGCCAGAAGTAGCCCTGCCTCAACACTCTCCCCTCTAAAGTCTGACTCCCCAAGTGACTCCTGCACTCCCCTGAATGAATTTCTTCCAGGACCCTTGGAACCTCCTCCTCAGATACGTATCGAGCCAGTAATCCCGATAGTGTCTTACGGTATAATGCCCCATTCTTCAGCAGGTAGTGCGCTGATTTTATACCTGACCCGCTTCTTATCGAGATCCCTCTCGGGAAGTTGTCCCGAGGTCAAAAAGGTGATGAAGGGGTCCATCCAAGACCCTTGCCGGTCTATCTCCATTAGCTCTCCCTCTTCTATGGACGGCCTGAAGAGTTCTGTCACCGTTCCCCCAGCTCGAGTGTCGTATTTGGCGAGTTGGTCAGCCTGAGCACTTTCATCCCTCAGGACGTGTTGAATCGAAAAACTGCGGAACTGCCCGATGATGTCTTTGACCTTCACTAGGTACAACTGGAGGGTGAGTTCCCTCGCTTCAAACTCTACTTTGATTTGGCCCGCAACCACCATCGAGTCCGTGGATACCTTAATGTCTTGTATGCCCAGCTCCCGAGCTAACCTGAGTCCTGCGATGATTGCCTCATATTCTGCTTGGTTGTTAGTGATCGTGAAGTAGATCTTCAGAGCCTGCTCAATTCTGGTCTCTTTTGGACTTACCAAGATCATCCTTCCTCAAAAAATTTTTTTTCCCGACGCTCCATCTACTAGTATCTCCCAAATAGCTCGAGGGGGTGCTTCAGCCTCTTGGACCTCGACTACGTAATCTGCTAGGAAATCGGTCACCGCTTGCGCTTTGATGACAAGCCGAGGAGTAAAAGTAAGGTCGAACTCACTGAGCTCTATCGACCATCTGGTCAATCTCCGAGAATGCTCCACCCCCTCCAAGATACGGCGAAGGGGGTGATCCGTCACTATCTGAATCGAATGAGCCTGAAAGTACGGCCTAAGCTTCCTGACTGATATGATGAGAGCGAAAGCCAGCTTTTCAAGGATAGGGTACCCGAGTTCCGCCTTCTTTAGGACCCTACTTACGTAATAGATTGAGAACTGCTTTTTCCTTCCTCTCGTACAAGAACCGAACTCACGGTTCCAGTCCCTACTCCTAGGTATAAAAACAAACCCTCCCCTTCCCTTGGCCCTTGGAGTAGAGGCGTCTGGGTGAGCTGTTGCTTTAGAGACTGAAAAGCCTTCTCGTATTCAGGGGTCCATTCGAATTTCTTGCCCCCTCACAATGTTCGGAAGAAAGGCGAGCACTTCTCCCCAGCCCGAAAGAGAAACCTGCTTAGTCCGGCTAGCTTGTCGGTGAGACGTTGGACTTCCTTGGCGTTTTTTGGAGATTCCAGTTC
The DNA here is from genome assembly GCA_039583875.1 of Platanthera guangdongensis. Lineage (NCBI taxonomy): Eukaryota > Viridiplantae > Streptophyta > Magnoliopsida > Asparagales > Orchidaceae > Platanthera > Platanthera guangdongensis. The sequence continues at coordinate 128,153,016 of CM077154.1, read as the reverse complement.
TAGAATTGCTTTTACCTTATCGGGGTTGGGTTCTACTCCGGATGGGGTAAGGAGATGCCCTAGAAATTTTCCCCTATTGGCTCCGAAGACACATTTTAGAGGATTGAGTTTCATCTTATATTTTCTTAAGGTTCCAAAGGTTTCCTCAAGATCTAAGATATGAGACCTGAGATCTCGGCTTTTGATCATCAGGTCGTCCACATAAACTTCGAGGTTCCGCCCTTTCTGCTCTCGGAAGATCCGATCCATCATTCTTTGATAAGTTGCCCCCGCATTCTTCAATCCAAAGGGCATCATGTTGAAACAGAAGCACCCATCCTCCGCAACGAACGTGACATCCTTGACGTCCTGAGGGTGCATGCGTATTTGGTGGTATCCTGAAAATACATCTGGAGAGCTTATTAGTGAAAAATCGACGGCTGAATCAAGCAGTGCGTCGATTCGAGGCAGAGGATAACAATCCTTAGGGCATGCTTTATTCAAGAGGGATAAATCCACACACATTCTTCATTTTCCCTCCCCCTTTTTTACCATTGCAACGTTACTCACCCACCCCGGATATTAACATGCAGACATGAACCCCGCCTTAAGCAGCTTCTCCACTTCTTCTATGATGGGCCCGACCATCTTAGTGGCGATGACCCTCTTCTTCTGTTGTACAGGATGAGCGTTGGGGTCGAAGTTGAGACGGTGGCACGCCACGTCCGCGTCAATTCCCGGCATGTCAGCCGCGCTCCAGGCGAAGATGTCAATGTTCATCTGCACGCATGCCTTGATCTCCTCCTGGTCTTCGGAACTGAGCTCGCCACTGATTTTTATCTTCTCTTTCCTTCCTTCTTTAGTGAGGATATCCATCTCTAGCACCTCCACGGCTGCCTTCAGTCTCGATGGCTCCTCCTCTTTCTCCTGCTCCTCCAGCATATTCTCCTGTTCTTTGGCCTCATGGCTCGCTGCCTCGTGCTCCGTAACAGCCACAACCATTTCCTCCCAAAACTTCTCCACCTCTACCTCGCTTGTGATTCCTCCTTCCAGTGGTGAACTTCCCCTCTTATTCAGCCGGGCTTCCCCCCTTGACGACTCTCCCGCTTCCTCCATCTTTCTTTTTTCTTTCCTCCTCCCTCCACTTTCCTTCGACCCCGCCTCTCCTCCTTTCTCTCAGGCCGTTTCCGGCTCCGCCGCAATGCCTCCCTCCATCTCTACTCTTTCTTCTACTCCAACCTCCCTTTCTCCATTCTCCTATTCTACCCCCATCTCTCCTTCTTTCTCTCCTGCCGTTTCCGGCTCCACCGCAATGCCTCCCTCCATCTCTACTTCTCCTTCCCTTTCAACCTCCCTTCCTTCTTTCTCCTCCTCTACTTCGCCTCTGAACTCCTGCTGTCACCGTTCCATCCTCTTCTCCATCTCCTCGGCCTCTCCCTGCCAAGAGATGGTGTTCACCGCCGTTACATAGCATTCTCTGGCCGCCTTTGGGTCTCCTCATACTCTGATCTGGGTACCTCCGGCGTTGAGCTTCAGGCATTGGTGGAAAGAGGATGAGACACATCTAAAAGCACTGATCAAGGGGCGCCCAAAAATGACATTGTAACTGCTGGGGGCATCCACTATGACAAAACAACAATTCCTGGATAGCCCCCCAGAGTCACCTGGAGTCCCACTCCCCCCTCGACTTCCTTCCTTTCTCCTGAGAATCCGAACAACGGACCATCCGCTGTCAGCACCCTTCGGGCCTCCACCCTCATCTCATTGAACGCCTTCTTGAAGATAACATTTACCGAACTCCCATTATCGACCAGGATCCGTGACACCGTAAAGTTTTCGATGGCAGTCTGGATCACCAGTGCATCACAAAAGGGGTCTTCGTGGTCCGACATGTCTTTTCAGGATAAGGTGATCTTCTCGTTCGGGGGAGGGGCTTGTGACATCGAGGCTACGCTCCGACGGTACATGGTATGAAGGCTCGCCTTACGGGTAGCCTCAATCCCTACTCCCCCGTGGATCACTCTGATCCCTCCTCGATCTCCTACATATGTTCGGTCCACACACTGGTCCTCCTCCCCGGTCCCTGTCACCTCCACTATCCGCAGCGACATCTGCTGCTCCCCTGCTCCCCTAGCTCTTCTCATCTCCAAGAATTCCGAGCAGGTAGCCGTTGCGTGACCCTCCTCCTCATAGAAGTCACAATATGGCAACGCTATCTCCTCTTCTCGTCTCCCCTCCTGAGTGTTCCTCCTTCTTCCAGCTCCCGCTCCTGCTCTTCCTCATTCTCTGTCTCTACCTCTCCCTCGGCCGATGGCCATAGCTTGTTGAGGCGGGGGTAGGGGTGGTCTGGGACCATACCCCCACCCCGACTGGTTAAACCTTCTGGGTCCTCCTTGTTGGTTCCTTCCCCCCTGGGGAAAACCTCTTCCTTGCCCTTGGGCAGGGCCTCCTTGCTGCCTCCATCCCAACCCTTGGTACATCGACGCCCTCGACTCTTCCCTTCTTCTCCCTTTCTTCCTATCTTCCTCCTCCTGATTCTCTTGATTCGTCCTCTGTCAGCCTTGCCAACTTCCTAGCAAAGGTCGGGTTTGCTGCCTCCATGGATATTTCTTTCGCAGCCTTCTCCATCAATCCTTCAAACGACAGTGGCGCCTTCCGAGTTAGGCTCATCTTGAAGAAACTCTCCCGTAGTCCAACGATGAAGGCCATCTGGAGGGCAGATCCAGGCACTTCCTAAATATCCAAGATCTCTTCCTGGAACCTGTCTACATACTGGGCCAGAGACTCGTCCGCCCTCTGCTTAATCAGAAAAATTGACTCCGGATTATTCTTCCTTTTCTTTGAAGTTAAGAAACGCAACTGAAAGCTTCTACTTAGGTCTTCAAAGCTGTATATCGAGCCTATCGGGAGCTGATGAAACTAGTCTCTAATCTTATCCTTCAAGGTGATGGCGAAAAGACGGCACTTGAACCCGTCCGTCATCGGCCTGATGGAAACCGCATCTTTGAACCATTGCAGGTGCTGGAGGGGATCGTCTTTTCCCACATAGTAGTTCATCTCGGGCTCCCTGAACCCTTCTGGAACTGGAGCTGATAGGATCAACTCGCAGAACGGGGACCCACTCGCCACTGGTCTCGCAGCCCCCACTCGCGCGACGACGTCTCCTGGCGAGACGACACTCGCAGGGCTTGGGAACAACTCCCTTCCCGCCAGGTCTCGCCCGCCTCCTTCTACCATCACTTTCATCCCGGGTCGCCTCCCGGGGGCATCCTCTTCAATTCTTACCGAGACGAGCTCATCCTGCTGCGCGAGAGCAGGCGCCTGAGGTAACGGGGTCGAGCAATCTCCCTGTCGCGAGATCCCCTGTAACATGTCCATAATGCCTTTGATGGACGTCATGAATTCTTCCCTTCCTACGAATCCCCCGGGTTCTCTGACCCGTCTCTGTCTCCTTCTCTGTGACCTCCCACCATGAGGTAGCTCGAGATTCTTCTGTGGAGGCTGCGGTGCACGCTCACCGCACCAAAAATGTTGAAGTCAGTCACCCGATTTCACCTAGAGTTCGGACCTGAAGTTGCAGCTCACACCTACTCTTCTTGAACCACCCTCTCGGCGTGAGTCACAGAACTAGAAACAGACTGAGGGCTTAAGCTCGGAGGTCCCACCTCTTACCTGGAAGAATCAGAAGTTCTCCCCCTCCCTAGCCAGTGCTGAGCTAGGTGCCTTTGAGGAAGAATATAGAAGGGGTTCAACAACCTTTTCAAGACACCTTATCGGTCTATTTATTGGCCTCTGAGTTTGACCTGCCCATAACCAAACTGAACCGACCTGAAATTACCAAAATACCCTAGGTTGGGTCTGCCAACAGCCAAACTCCGTTGTTCTGAAGGGCTATACGCAGACCACCAAGGGTAAAAGGGTAAAATTACCTAGGGTAAAAGAGTAAAATCCCCCTAGGGGTTAGAAGATAAAAACAACTTTTTTCCTCATACGGTGAGTGAGAAATTGGCCAGCGGGCGAGACGAGCCTACCTGCTCGTCTCGCAAGTCTCCTGTCTTATGAGAGCCATCTTTCCATCAAGGGCCAGCCCGTGCCGCGAGAGACGTCTCGCCTATTCAGTTGTACCCTGTCTCGCCTCCGGCGAGTGGACCCTATGGTCCCACTCGCCTCTGCAATTACTCTCGCCACCTTCTCAACACTACCGCTTGAGCCGCCTCCCGCGAGCCCAAGGTTGTACATTAATCTGCAACCCTCCACTTTCCTTCATGGCCAGTGTTCCGGTGAGTGTTTGTACTCTCGACCCCCACGTTACACTCATCTTCGTGTTTTTGGATGTCGGTGTTATGTTCTTCTAACGCCACGTGAGTGAACCAGGCTCTCTGTTCAGTCCGTTCCTTGTGCCTTTCTTGGGTACAGTACTGAGTACAAGGGCTATCGATGCTATGACCCTGTTGCACGTCGACTTCGCATCTCACGTGATGTCACTTTTGATGAGTCTCACCATTTCTCTGTGTCATCTATTTCCTTGACCTCACACTTCTCTGTTACTCCATTCAACGTGCAATTTCTCACTCTTCACATCTCTTCGCCTCATGTATCCTCCCTATCGGCATGTCCACCCCCTTTTTTGATGCAACCCGCGTCGCGTCATTTTTATTATTTTTATCGCAAGTGTCTTTTATTATTGTAGCGCACGTTTTTGCGCATTTTTGGATTATTGAGTAGTGTAGAGTTGTATTGCGCGTGTATTAACGCTTATTGTGTATTTTGTATCGCGCATTTTGTTCGAGCATTTTTTGTTTGGCTCGGTGTGACCGGCCAACGGGACCCTAAATGCATAGGTCCGGTATTTTAGGAAGTAGGTTAGCTTAGGTCAAGCTTAATTTTAATTAACTATTTTATTTTGTAGCGTCCCCTATGCATATAGCCGATTCACTTTGAAATCCTCATTCAAATAGCCCTTTAATCATTGTTTGATATCCGTAAGCATATCTTGAAGCCCACTCCCAAAAGCCCACCGCCAAAGTTAATTAAAATTATTTTTAAAACCCTAATCCTGCCCCTTTATAAGCAATCGGCCTCCCCCATTGAAACCCGACTGGAATAAAAAAAACTGAACAGGGTTATCTCTCCATGTTTGGGTTTTCTTCCAACGTCGCCCCTTGCAAGCACGACAAAGCCCGACACCGCCTGTTTCCTGCTCGCCTGCCTGCGCCGCCGACTCCAGATCCTCACCAAACCTCTGTCGACCTCTCCTACAGCCTCCGTCGAACCCTTCTGCAGCTTCTCCGGCGGGTCCGACAGGTTCCAACCCTTCCTCGCCATCCAGCACCGCCTCTGGCTGAGAAGATCTCCTCTGTCTCCAGCGACCCACCGACATCTTCCTCTGGCAGATCCTGCAATCTTGCGGGCTTGCCTCTTTTCCCAGCCCCCGCCATCGTCCAGCATCACTCTGGCCGCCTCCGCCGGCTGTCCCAGCAAAGCTCCAGCAAGCTATGTCGGCCTCCTTCATGTCCCGTCCACAGCTGCCGCCACCTGTAGCTTCACCTGCCCCTACCCGAGACTTTCTCAGGGGCTGCCACCTCTGCTTGGCTGGTATACCTCTTCCTCCCTAGCTCGTCCTGAAGTATGTTTTTATGCTTAAATCTTTAAATGAATAATGATTAATTTGAGCTTGCCCTAGTTAATTTCATCTCTTGATTATCGCTTGTTTTCAAACACGTACATGCCACCACATTATGTTCGTGTCTGTGGGATCATGTTTCGTGACGCTATTACGTTTGTGAGGTAGCCTTGCGTTCGTGTGCGACGCTTAGGATCGTTTATTCGGTTTAAAATAGCCCGCGAAATTTTTCGCGCCACATTAATTTTAAAAGATTGTTATTTTATATTGGGAAAACTACAGCCCTAGGTTTCAGATCACATCAGTTTGGTGTGACTGCTGGGATATCTCACTCCTATCGTGGGATAGTCGAGCGCCGATCGTTTTCAAATTCTAGGTTTACATTTTGTTTTGATTTTTTTTAAAAAAGACGTGTGACTTACACGCGCGCATTAAAGCTTTGATGAAAGATGTTGAGTGCGTCACTGCTGACGTCTGACAAAATTTGCGTGGGTTGTGCATCTCTGTTCACAACCTGGAGCTGACAACGCGCACGTATTATGCTGCTCCTGCAAATCTTCCCACTTCATATCACGTAGTGGAACCCGAGGTTAGGTGTTTCGTTCGACCTCCACATCTCCTCAGTTTCACGACGAGCACTTTAGCTCCACCCACCCCCACTGTGACGCTCACTTCAGTCGAGGAAATTCTTCTGGAACCCCTACTCCCGGAAGAAAATTTTCCTCCTATATTTATCACCTCGACTGATGTCGTGACTCCACGTGTCTCCACTACAGCACTCCCTTCAGTCGAGGATGTTCTTCCTGCGCCCCTGCTCCAGGAAGAAGGGCTTCTACCTATTTTTACCACCCCGACTGAAGTCGCACCTCCACCCGTCCCCGCTTTTGCACCCTCTTCGATCGAGGAGGTTCTTCCCGAGCCCATGCTCCAGGAAGATGAGTTCTTTCCTCCTCATTCCTTCCTCCTGATTGACATGGTGTGTCCACTTTCCCCCACCGACTCACATCCTTCAGTCGCCGAGTTGTTTCCTGAGGCCCCACTCCAGGGAGGACTTACTAGTGATGTGTCACTCACCTCGGAGGACACATCATCGCTTTCTCTTCTCCCAGAGGAGTTGGTTAGTGATGAGGCCCTCATCTTGAGTGACACAAACTCATGTGTCTTATGTCCTGACGATCTTAGCACACTACCGCCACAAACCATTGAGCCCACAGATATTGTGCTTAGTGGCTCTTCACCTGTGACACTCGAGTCACCACCTTATATTGACTTTCTCTTCAGTGAGCACGCCTTTAGTTCACATCACTTACCTTTGATTGTAGGCGCGTATGTTGAGCCACTACATCGCTATCATTCGAGCGCGGACACTTCTAGATTTTGCAGTCTTGAGGGAGTCGAGACAATACTTAGATTTTTTTCTTCCCATCGGGACAGCCGCTTCAAAGGATTTTTATGGAAAATTTTACATGCTCAAATTGAGATCTTCTTAAAATTTTGTGGCTCTAGTGTGATGTTGACGAGCAAAATTAAGACGATATTCGATCCAGGTCTAGCAGACGTTCGTAGGTGTCTATCAGACGAGAGTATGCTGCGTTATGAGTTACTGATTCCACGGGTTGTTTCCACTTGCTTCCTGTTTTCCCTACTACCACATGTTTTCCCCCACACACCGTCCTTGTCATCCTCTGCAAGCTCTAATAATTACTGTTTATTTAAATATTTAGCATGAAATTTGACTAATGGATTGCGAGCTTTTGGGATGAGAGGTTACATGTAGGTTGGGTTGCAGCGGCGACATCCGCAGGACAGTATACAACATCTCTTCGATCAACACTTGGACTTTCTACTTGCAGGTTACATCGAGTCTCGTCGGGGTCGAGCTCTTTCAACCCCGAGAGAATTGATGCAACCCGCGTCGCGTCGTTTTTATTATTTTTATCGCATGTCTTTTATTATTGTAGCGCACGTTTTTGCGCACTTTTTGGATTATTGAGTAGCGTAGAGTTGTATTGCGCGTGTATTAGCGCTTATTGTGTATTTTGTATCACGCATTTTGTTCGCGTATTTTTTGTTTGGCTCGTTGGTGTGACCGGCCAACGGAATCCTAAATGCACAGGTCCGGTATTTTAGGAAGCAGGTTAACTTAGGGCAAGCTTAATTTTAATTAACTATTTTATTTTGTAGTGTCTCCTATGCCTATAGCCGATTCACTTTGAAATCCTCATTTAGATAGCCCTCTAATCATTGTTTGATATCCGTAAGCCCATCTTGAAGCCCACTCCCAAAAGCCCACCACCAAAGTTAATTAAAATTATTTTTAAAACCCTAATCCTGCCCATTTATAAGCAATCGGCCTCCCCCATTGAAACCCGGCTGGAATAGATCGAACAAAGATTTTTTCTTTGTTGTCGTTCTCCCAGTGTCGTCCCCTGCTTGCTTCGTTTCCTACTTTGCCCGCGCCTGAAGCCTCCGACGACGACCCCTCCAGCAACTGTCGACGAACCCGTGGCATCCTTCCCCGCCTGCCTGCTCCACGGAAGACCCGATTCCGACGTCCCGTCGCTCTCCCCTTCTCGTTCCGCCCCGGCACCGCCTCTGGAGTTCTTCCCTAGGGCCGACGAGCTCTTCTCTGCCAGTCCAGAAGTCGGTCGACCACCCCACAGATGTTCGTCGTTCAAGCAACCGCTGATCGTCCCGTCCAGACCCGTCGCCGCCTGCCCTAGCTTCGTTTGCCTCCTTTGTGGGCATCAGAGCACTCCTAAAGCCTGACGTCGTCTCCAGCACTGCCATCCGACAGTTCCAGCCAGCCGCCGACATCCTCCCTGCTTCCAGTCAGTAGGAGCCGCCTTCCCTGCCGACAGTGCCACTCACCCCCATGGTATACCTCTCCATTTCCACTCGCACTCACTAGTTATTTTGTGCTTGAAGTTTAAATGAATGGTTAATTATGATGAGCTTGCCCTAACTAGCCATATCTTCTGATTATCGTTATTCTTGTTACACGTGCGTGCCACCATAATATTTTGTGCTTGTGGAATTGTGTCTCATAACGTCGCTATAATCGTGCGGTAGCGTTGTGAGTGTTTGTGACGCCTAGATCGTTTTATCCTTTTAAAATAGCCCGCGAAATCCTTCACGCCACATTAATTTTAAATATGTCGCAATTTTTATTTTCAAAACTCTAGCCCTAATTTTAAATCACATCATCTTCCCTTGCCACAGTCTACTCTGTCACCAGCTTCTCCATTGCCGCAGTTTGCTTTGTCTCCTCTTTCCTTGCCGCAGTTTACTCTGTCACCTCCTCACTCCTCTCCTACGTCACACACTTCTCCCTTTGACGATCTGTCCAATTGGGACAGTGTCTCTCCTCTTCCTTATCATTAAACTCGTCGTCCTCCTATCTCCTCGCCTCCAGTGCCCCCAGACTCAGTGCCTACCTCCTCCAGCGAGTGCCCTGTGGATGATCCTCCTGTGCGCCGCAACCCACCTCGTGAGAGGCATCCTACTGACTGCCTTAGACTTGCTACCCTACTGCAGGACCTACCTGCCCTTCCTGCTACTGCCTGCAGTACTCCAGAGTCGACTTCCTACCGTGAGGCTGCCCAGATACCTGAGTGGCAGGTTGTTATGTCTGCTGAGTTGGAGGCGCTTGAGCACACTCGTACATGGGTATTTGTTCCTCTGCCACCTGGTGTTGTTCCTTTTACTTGTAAGTGAGTCTTTAAGGTCAAGATTCACTCCAATGGTTCTATGGAGAGGTACAAGGCTCAACTTGTTGCTCATGGTTTTCAGCAGGAGCAAGGGAGAGACTATGATGAGACTTTTGCTCCAGTTGCTCACATGACGACAGTCTGGACTCTTATTATTGTTGTAGTTGCTCGCCACTGGTATCTATCACAGCTCGACGTGAAGAATGTCTTTCTTCATGGTGATCTTCAGCATGAGCTATGCATGCTTCCTCCTCCGGGTCTATCCTCTCCTTCAAGCCTTGTCTGTCGCTTGATGCGAGCTCTTTATGGGCTCAAGCAGGCGCCCCACGCATGGTTTGCACGTTTCAGTTCAGTCATTACAGCCGTCGATTTCCAGTCATGTCCACATGATCATGCTCTGTTCATGCACTCCTCTAGTGGTCGGACCCTTTTTTTACTGTATGTGGATGATACGATTATTACTGGTGATGATCCTTCTCATGTGGCCTTCGTCGAGCATCACCTTCAGCAGTTTCAGATGACTGATCTTGGACAACTGAGCTACTTCTTGGGTTTTGAGGTCAGCTCTACAAAACGTGGGTTTCAATTCTTTCAGCAACGCTACACATCAGATCTCCTTGCTCGGGCTGCTCTCTCTGACTCTCACATAGTACACACCCCTATGGAGCTCCACCTTCAACGATGTCCGGATGATGGGGTTCCACTCTCTGATCCTACTTGATACCGCCACCTCGTGGGGAGTCTCGTCTATCTCACCATTACTCGGCCTAACATCGCTCATGTTGTTCATATGTTGAGCCAGTTTTTTAGTGCGTCCACCTCTGTGCATTATGGTCATCTATTGCGGCTCATGCGCTATCTCTGGGCGACGACCTCTCGTGGTCTCTTCTTCTCCAGCAGTAGTTCTATACAGTTACGTGCTTACTCCGACTACACCTGGGCTAGTGATCCCGTTGACCGTCGTTCAGTCACTGGTTTCTGTCTGTTTTTGGGTTCTTCACTGATCGCATGGAAGTCCAAGAAATAAACTGGTGTTTCTCGCTCCAACATAGAGGCTGAGCTTCGAGCCATGGCTACCACCACTGAGGATATTATTTGGCTCCGTTGGCTTCTTGATGATCTTGGTGTCTCTTCTCCAGATCTCACTCCCCTCTACTGTGATAACACCGGTGTCATTCAGATTACTCTAAACCCGGTGAAACATTCTCTCTCCAAGCATATCAGGATGGATGCTTTCTTCCCGCATGAGCACTATGGTCGTGGCACTCTTGCCCCTTCCTTTATTCCTTCAAAGCAGCAAATTGCTGATTTGATGACAAAGCTACAGACGAGGATCCAACATACTTTTTTACTGTCTGAACTCTCGGTGTATGATCCCCCGTGAGTTTGTGTGTGTGTGTGGGAGGGAGGGGTGTTAAATATGTTGTATATTATGAGTGGTCGTGTTAGCTTAGAGTCACCTCGGGTGTTAGTATCCCTTATCATGTATATGTATTACCTTTGCTAATTGTGAATACACAGAAAATCATTTTTCCTATCAGCCGCCATCACCCAGCACAACTCTTCTGCCTCTCACTGCAAAAAGCCCTTGTTGAATCGGTCTCCTTCAAACAACCTCCCTGGAGTTTCAGCAGATAGCTTGTGTCGTGCGACAGATTGGAGTTGGGATCAACCTTGCTGTAGTTTGCGTATGCGTGGGTAACTCTGTCCTCTCTTGCTTCATTATTGCATAATTTTATGCAAAACATTTAATTAATCTAAGTTTGCCTCGGACGCTCACGCTAGTTAATTTTACTGTTTATCCATAAACTATTGCTTGTGGTATTTTGTCGGTGGAGGAGCCGTTGAGGAGGAGCCGTCGAGGAGTAGCAGCGGAGAAGGCTCTGCGGAGGAGCCGAGGAGGAGCTTTGGAGGGGGTGAGACTCTGCCAAGGATGAAGCATAGATTTTTTTTATGTAGAGGAGGCGTGACAGAGGTTCATGCGGCGGGCAACAGTCGAGGAGCAGCTGGTGTTGGTTTGTAACAGTGATTTTAGGGAATCATTAAAAAAGTTCTGATTTTTGGCAGAGAGTTGAGGATTCAAATTAAAGTAGCTTGGATGGTCAAGATTAAATATTTGGATTCTATTAAATGGCTAAGATTAAATGAATAGATCCTTATGAAGCCCCAAAGAACATCTTTTTAGTAGTGACTGGGCTTGACATTAAAGAAGACTGAAAGCTCAAGAAGATGTATATATTGAAGCTTGAGATGATTCCATTTAAAATACACGAAAGTGACAGGTTAAATTATATGAAACTGAGAGGTTAAATTAATAAAACAAGTTTTAGCGATATGCCTAAATTATATGAAACTGATAGGTTGGGAGCCCAAACCTGAAATTATCAAAACATGCTTCCAAAATAGTGCATCATTTTGAATTAATTTCTTTCAATAAAATTGAATAAATGATCACAATCCTGCAAAATAAAATGTATGCTTTATCAAAACATTGAAACAGATATTACTCCATGGATGTGCATTCCCATACATAATATCTTAAAAATTATGATTGAGCTGAGAACGGGAGAATTAGAAAAATCTGATATTTGGGATCTGGAGTGAAAGTAAACAGAAAAGCTTTGGGATATTTGTCGCATGCTTCCATTTCTACAGAACAATAATAATAATATTAAAAAAAGAGTGCTGCTTCAATCAAAATTAAAAGTAGGCATTTTTTGCGGATTAGAATACTAACAATAATATTACTTAAAATTGCAGAGTAATGATTTTTTATCAAGGTGATTGATACCATGGAACGAATAGCAAAACATCAAGAAAAATATCTTTGGCGTCCAAGACAATATGTTAATGCAAATATGTCTATTTAAAATACCAAAAAGACAATGAAGAAGAAACAAAAGGGCGCGCAAGAAGGTAAGAAAATTAGCTCGTGTTTCACTCCCTGCCAGCTCGAGATGCTTCATGAATGAACTCCAAAAATTAACATAATGACCGTTCCTTCATTTATTGTTTGCAAGAGGAAACAAATTTTATGCTTTATGCTTCCAATCCACATGCTCCACAATAGAGTTCCAAGTGTTACTAATTCAGTATCCAATGGAAGTTTTTTTTTGAAAATGTTGAATTTTCACTCAAGATGATCAACGAGATAGTCTGATGCCAAATTAATATTTTCAGAGCTAACAAGATCACACCTTGATCAAGCGGAGACTGGAAAAGCACGCACAAACACCAGATGCAAACAGAAGGAACAAGCAGATCAATTTTTATTATCTTCTTTACAGGAAGAGGTATACGTGGCGAGACATGATTTGCCAGTACACAATGGAAAACCAAAAAATTACAAGAATCAATCCGAGCTGACAGAACCGGAGATCGCCGAGACCGCTCGAACTACTGCTAGATGACGAATAAAACACGGAGTCCGCCGAGACGGCGAGGTCGCGCGGACACACCGTTATTCGTTGACTGCTGCAAACTGCTGCCGAACTGAAGAACAGATCGCCTAACCGCCGAGTCCGGCGGACAGATTATTGAACTTGGAAAAGTTGAAGCCGAGAAAACTGACAAGCCGCAGAAGCGACCTACTGATACCGCCGATTGCAAACCACAAGCTCCACTGAACTTGACCGAAGTCAGAACCAAACTCCTGACTCCATAGTGCTAGCTGTGCAACCTGCAAACAACAATCAGTTAACTCTTCTCAAACCACGCGGACAAGAAAACCGAGGCCACATCAATTAACCAAGTCTCAACTTACTGTTCACTCAGTTACACTAAGGTGTCAGGGGGGGACCTATTTATAGGAGCGGTGTGGAGTGTGATCACCGCCCTAAGAGATAGGCTAACCGCCCTCTGATCGCAGCTAACAAGACAGTCCGCCGAATCCGCATTGTCCGCACCAACAATGTCGGACTCGCGACCATCCCGTCAATCATCAAGCGAAGGACCGCAAGATTGCAGCCATAGCTGACCCGCTAAGCAGATTTCCAATCCGCACAAGGCGGCCCGCTCAGATCGCAAGGTGTGCTATCTGCGATCAATCCGCATGCTGTCCGCTACCAACAGGCACTCCGCCCGGTCACTCAGCGGACAATGCGGACAAGCGAACACCACATCAGCCCGCAACATGACCGCGACCAAGTCCACCAAACCCAAGAGCCTAGCGCGAGCTCGGCGGCCAAGGCCCCAGTCCGCCAGCTCCCAATGTAGATCGCCAAAGCTCCACCAGAGCAAGGCGGAACTCGCAAGCTCCAACCCGCACAGGAGCCAAGCCAGCAGCCAACTGCCTGACTTGCAACCAGTCCGCGCAGTCCGCAGAAAAGCTCCAATCCCGCAAACCTAACTGGCGATAAGCCAGATCGCAGAAGCAGGCGGACTCCAATCCAAGTCCGCCCAGCATGACAAACTTCATTCTATCTGCACGGCTACCTCCAGAACCACATCAGGCCGCCATCACCAGACCGCCAGCCTGCTCCATCAGTCCGCATGGACAGTCCGTCCAGGCCGCCAGGTCTGCCCGATCACCCACTTCCACTTCATAAATTTCAACACTCCCACTTGAAGTGAGAAGTGGTGATCAAGCCCAGTAGTCCCCGTAGTCGTTGAAATGGCCCCTTCGACAGCGGTTTCGTGAAGATGTCAGCAAGGTTGTCTTCACTCCGAACATGCCCGACCATAAGTGATCCCTCCAACACCTTCTCCCTTATGAAGTGATGCTCGATCTCTATATGCTTGGTCCTTGCGTGACAAACTGGATTGTTCACCAATTTGAGAGCACTCTCATTGTCACCTCGGAGCAGAGTAGAACCTTGCACTTCCTCATGTATGTCCTCTAATAGCCTCCTTAGCCAGATGGCTTCTCGAGCAGCCAAAGCCGAAGCCTTGTACTCTGCTTCCGTAGTCGAGACAGACATAGAGTCTTGCTTCTTGCTACACCACGAGATGCTAGCTGATCTACAAGTGAAAACATAACCCGATGTTGATCTTCGATCATCCGAGTCACCACCATAATCAGCATCCGTGTATCATAGCAATGAAAAGTCTGTGTCCCTCCTATAAAGGAGACTCATATCAGAAGTAGTTTTGACATACTTCAAGATATTCTTTGCCGCTACCAGATGAGACTTCCTTGTCTCTGTCATAAACCGACTTACTCGGCCAACAACGTAAGCAATGTCTGGTCTTGTAATTGTTAGGTAGATCAAGCTTCCCAGTAGAGTTCTGAACACCAAGGGATCAGGAAGAATCCTTCATTCATCTCGTCGAAGCTTCAGCCCATAATCCAGAGGAGTAAAGCAACTGTTCCCTTAATTCATGCTGAATCGATTTACAATGCGAACCGCATATCCATTCTGGGAAATGAGTATCCCACTCTCCTTCCTCTCCACTTTTAGACCGAGAAAGTGATGAAACTCTCCCAAGTCTTTCATCTCGAAGCGAATAGCTAGCTCAGCCCTGAGCCTAGCTATCTTCTCCTCAGAATTCCCTGTGATGATCATATCATCAACATACAGCAGGACCAAGACCTGAAGCTCCCCCTTCTTCTTGATGAACAAGCTTGAATCCGAGTTGGAAGCAAGGTATCCGCAGAATTGGAGGTATTCTGCAATCTTCTCATACCAAGCTCTTGGAGCCTACTTCAACCCGTAGAGATCCTTCCTGAGTTTGCAGACGTAGTCCGGATGAATTTCAGAGACAAATCCAAGAGGCTGATCCAAGAAGATGTCCTTATCAATCTCCCCGTAAAGAAAAACGTTCTTAATGTCAAGCTGCCACAACCTCCATCATTGGCAAGCAGCCAAGGCGATCACCACCCAAACCGAAGTCATTTTCGCGACTGGACTAAACGTCTCATCATAGTCTTCTCCATACTGTTGTGAGAATCCTCGAGCAACAAGGCGAGCTTTGTATCTTTTGATGCTCCCATCAGCCTTCTTCTTCAACTTGTACACACACTTGCAAGTCACTGGAGTAATGTCATCAACTCTAAGCACAAGGTCTCAGGTTTCATTCTTCTTGAGAGCAGTCATCTCCTCTTTCATGACTGTTGAAGTTGGTGACCGGGCGGCCTGACGGTTTGTCTTGGCGGGTTGAAGACCGCGCGGTCTGGCGGTTTGTCCCAGCCGGCTTGGAGACCGGGCGGTCTGGCGGTCTACCCTGGCAGTCTCGCTTCCTCTCTGGTGGTAGCCGTGCGGTTAGCCCTGCTGTCTAACCGCGCGGTTTGTGCGGTTTGTTTTGTATAGTCCGCTTAGTCCTGTATTTTTTAGTCTCACATCTCTTATTTGTATTCTCTCATCTCTCCTCCATTCTATATAAGGGAGGGCATACCTTTGTAATAGATATCTTTTTTGGATAATAAAATTTCAATTATTCAAAAGTTTATTCGCTTGTTCTCTACTTTTCTCTACTTTCTAACATGGTATCAGAGCACACGGTCATTTCCTCCTGATTCTGTGCGCTCTCTGTTGTTCGCGGCTTGTTTTCCGCGTTCTGCGACTTGACTCGCGGCTTGCCTTCTCTTCTGTCCGCGCGGCTTGTTTCTATCCGCGCGGCTTGTTTCTGTCCACTGCCCTGTTCGCGCGGCTTGCTTCTTCTTGTTTCTCTTCTCATACTGTTATTCGTCGTTACGGCCTGTCTCTGTCCGCGTGACTTGTCTCTACCCGCTGCGGGCTTCTTCTCCCTGTCCGCTTCTGCTTTCCCCATATCCGCTTGTCTCTATACTCGCGGTTTGCTGCTGTCTGCCTGACCGTGCGGGTTGTTCCTTTCTCACCCGCCTCTTGGTCGCGGTCACCTGCTCTTCTCTTCTCTTCTGTTCGCTCGGCCTTCTCAGTCCGCGCGACCTCTTCCCCGCTGGGCCTTTGCCTGCTTTTTAGCCGCTTGATTCTCCGTCTGCCCGCGTGGCTTGCCCCTTCTTTTTCGCGACCGTTTTCGCGATCTCCTCTATTCGCCGCACTCTACCTCTTGTTGCCTTCTACCCGCTCCTGCTTGCTAGTCGCCCCGGCCTCATCTTTGGCCATGCGACTTGTTCTCCTCTGTTCGCCCGACTTTTTCAGGCCGTGCGACTTCTTTCCCTCTACTTTGCTCTGCTTCTTGATAGCGGCCTTCCTTGCCGCCCGGCCTGTTTTCTGTTCGCCCGGCTTGGTGCTCTTTTCTCTTCTCGCGGCTTGTTCTTCTCGTCGCGGTTTGCTCCTCTCCTGCTTCCATGGCTTTCCTCTCCTCCAGCCTGTCCGCCTCCATGGTCACCTCTTCTGGTAGTGCTCATGTTGTTACTCGCGGACGATGGCTCATCGACTCTGGTGCAACAAATCATATGACAGGCAACCCTTAATGTTTCTCTCTTCTTGACACACATGCTCAGTTGCCCCCGGTCATTGTTGCTGATGGATCTCCCTCCCCGGTCCATGGGACGGGCATGGTTCAAGTCACTCCATCTCTCTGCTTGGCTGATACCCTATATGTGCCCAAGTTTCCGTGCAATTTATTATCGGTTACTTCTTTATGCAAGCAACTACGGTGTTCTGTCATATTCACCCCTAGCTCTTGTACTTTTCAGGATCCGGACTCCCAACGGACGATTGCTACCGGGACTGCGATTGGTGGCCTCTACTTCCTCGACAACGTTTCTGCTCTATCCGCCTTCTCCTCCTCCTCTACAGATCTTCTCCAATGGCATCTTCGCCTTGGACATGCTCCTCCCCGAATTCTACGACAGCTCCTGCCGCACCTCCCTCCTCATCATCCTCCTCTAAACTGTGATGCATGTCAACTTGGCAAACATAACCGCTCCTCCTTCCCACCAACGCAAAGTCGGGGCTCTTCCCATCCGTTCGACCTCGTTCACTCTGACATCTGGGGTCCCGCTCCTAACCTCACCATCGGTCGGGGTAGTTCCTATTTTGTCACCTTCATTGATGATTTCTCTCGCTGTACGTGGGTATATCTTCTCAAAGATCGCTCCGAGCTGTTCTCTGTTTGGACCTCCTTTTATTCTATGGTTAAAACTCAGTTTGATACGTCTATTAAACTGCTTCGTTCTGACAATGCTAAGGAGTATCTTAGCCACGACTTCTCCTCCTTTTGTACTCACCATGGTGTTATTCGTCAAACCAGCTGTGTCTACACCTCACAACAAAATGGGGTGGCGGAACGCAAAAACCGTCACCTCCTTGATGTCGCTCGCACTATGATGACTCAAATGCATGTTCCTCGTTCCTATTGGGGCTATGCTGTCCTCCTCTCCTGCTATCTCATCAATCGCCTTCCCTCCACCGTTCTCCAGGGTGCTACCCCCTTCTCCATTCTTTATCCGGACAAGGATCCCTTTCCTCTTCCTCTGCACATCTTTGGGTGCACCGCTTTTGTGCACTCTCCCGCTGCCACCCGTGATAAACTCTCACCACGTGCCACCAAATGTGTCTTTCTGGGCTACTCTCCCACTCAGAAAGGATATTGTTGCTTTGATCCTGTTACCCGCAAGCAATTTGTCTCTGCGGATGTCACCTTCTTTGCCAATGCATCTTACTTCTCTCCCGCTGCCTCTTCTACTCCTCCTGCTCCTACTTCTCATACCCACCCATCCATTCCCTCTGCTCCCACTGATGTTCCGCCCTCTCCACCCACTCCACCGTCTTCCCCATCCTCCTCATCTCCACCCTCTACTCCGCTTTCTCCCTCCACTCCGCTGTCATCTCTCTCTACTCCCGGGCCAGCTCTCTCCACCACGGATACTCCGGATACTGAGGCACCTGCTGACCTGGATCTCCCGATTGCTCTTCGCAAAGGGGTTCGGGCCTGTACCCACCATCCGCTTGCTGCAGTTGTTTCCTACGATCGTCTTACCCCTACTTGCCGAGCTTTTGCCCTGGCTATCTCGGCCACTGCCACCCCCCGTTCCTACCAGGAGGCCCTTACTATTCCTCACTGAAAAGTTGACATGGATGAGGAGATTGCTACTCTCACTGAACGGGGTACCTGGACCCTTGTTCCGCCTCCTTTCGGCACAGATGTTATTGGTTGTCGCTGGGTCTTCGTGGTGAAGTTTCTCCCGGATGGCAGTGTGGATCGTTATAAGGCTCGCCTGGTTGCCAAGGATTTTACCCAAACTTATGGGGTTGATTACTTTGACACTTTCTCGCCCGTGGCTCGCCTCAGCACTATTCGGGTTCTTCTCTCTGTGGCTGTCAACAGGGATTGGCCCATCTCACAGCTAGATGTTAAGAATGTCTTCCTCTATGGTGATCTGCAGGAAGATGTTTACATGGAGCAACCTCCTGGGTATGTTGCTCAGGGGGAGACACGGGTATGCCGGCTAAAGAAGGCTATCTATGGCCTCAAGCAGAGTCCTCGTGCCTGGTTTGACAAGTTCAGTGGCATTGTTGCGGCCATTGGTTTTACACGAAGCTCAGCAGATCACTCCTTGTTTGTTCGGAAAACCGCCTCTGGTCTTGTTGTTCTTGCGGTTTATGTTGATGACATTCTTCTTACTGGCGATGACCAGGATGGGGTATTGATGACCAAGAAACACCTTCGTCAACATCTGGTTACAAAGGATATGGGCTCCCCGAAATACTTTCTGGGGATTGAAATCTCTAGAAAGCCCAACTCCATGGTCCTTTCACAACGGAAGTATGCTCTTGATCTTTTAAAGGATGCAGGACTCACTGGTGCTAAACCTGCACGTTGTCCTATGGCTGCTGGAGAAGACAAAACATGGACAGATGACTCACCTCTTCTCTCTGATCTTATGAGATACCGGCGTCTGGTGGGCAAGCTCATATATCTCACGGTAACCAGACCCGACATCTCTTATGCTGTTGGCAAGGTGAGCCAGTTCATGCAAGCTCCGAGTGAGTGTCATCTACAATCTGCTCTGAGGATATTAGAGTATATCAAAGCTGCTCCAGGGAAAGGACTTCTATTTCAGAAGAATGGTCACCTAAGGGTTGAAGCTTACTCTGATTCAAGCTATGCGGATGACAAAGGGGACCGCAAATCGACTTCAGGTTTCTGCACATTTGTTAGAGGCAATCTTGTGAGTTGGAAGAGCAAGAAACAGTCTGTCGTTTCCAGGTCTAGTGCAGAGGCGGAATATCGTAGCATGACATCGACTACATGTGAGTTGAAGTGGTTGCGGGCTCTCATGCTTGACTTAGGAGAGGTTTACAACTATCCTCTTCCTATGTTCTGTGACAATAAGGCCGCGATACACATTTCCAAAAATCTGGTCTTTCATGAGAGAACAAAACACATAGAAGTCGACTGTCATTTTATTCGGGAATAAATATTGAAGAACCAGATTTGCACTCCATTTGTCACGTCCGACAACGAGTTGGCAGATGTCTTCACCAAGCCGGTGTCCGCTTCCTTTTTTCACATCTGCAACAAGCTGGGCATGATCGATATATATGCTCCAGCTTGAGGGGGAGTGTTGAAGTTGGTGACCGGGCGGCCTGGCGGTTTGTCTTGGCGGGTTGAAGACCGCGCGGTCTGGCGGTTTGTCCCAGCCGGCTTGGAGACCGGGCGGTCTGACGGTCTACCCTGGCAGTCTCGCTTCCTCTCTGGTGGTAGCCGTGCGGTTAGCCCTGCTGTCTAACCGCGCGGTTTGTGCGGTTTGTTTTGTATAGTCCGCTTAGTCCTGTATTTTTTAGTCTCACATCTCTTATTTGTATTCTCTCATCTCTCCTCCATTCTATATAAGGGAGGGCATACCTTTGTAATAGATATCTTTTTTGGATAATAAAATTTCAATTATTCAAAAGTTTATTCGCTTGTTCTCTACTTTTCGCTACTTTTCTCTACTTTCTAACAATGACATCTTCCCACTCCTTGACTCCAGTGACCTCATTGAAGTTTTAAGGCTCTCGTTCATCCAGAGGGCCTACAAAGAAACATGAGACAAAGCTCACTGCATTCCTTTCACAGTATCGAGTTGGTGGCTTGATAGTTCTCTTTGATCTAAGAAGGGTTTGATTTTTGCTCACCACCTCCGTTGCTTCTTCAGGCTCAGCTCCATTTTCAGGCAATCTTTGAGCAATGCTCCCCCTGCTTCCTGAACCAGAAGCCTCTGCCCCAGAGCTTGAAGCAATAGGAGCTGCTGGTGATACAACAAGCTCCTATTAAAGAACTTCAGTAGTCACCTTCTGCTCTTCATCAACCTTGCTCTCTGGTAGCTCAACCGAGCCTCCTCCATACGACGTCAGTTCATCAAATATCATGTCTATTGATACAACAGACTTCTTCGTCGCAGGATCCATGCACTTTCATCCCTTCTTCCGCTCATCATAGCCTACAAAGACAAACTTCCTTGCCTTTGCATTAAGCTTCGTCCTTGAAGCATCCGGGACAAACACATAGTAAGTTGATCCAAACACACGAAGGTGTTCCACACTTGACTTCTCTTTCAGCAACATCTCGAAAGGAGACTTCATGTTGATCGGACTAAGAGGCATCCGATCGATGACATGAGAAGCGCAAGACATTCCCCCTGCCCAGAAAGACCTAGGAATGTCTTTTGCATAAAGCCAGCACTTGCAGGTTTCCGTCATATGACGGATCTTCCGCTCCGCTACTCTGTTTTGTTGTGGAGTATGAGCACAAGTAAGCTCTCTCTGGATTCCGTGCTTTCTGCAGAAGTTAGAGAATTCGGAAGAGACAGACTCACCACCGTTGTCTAATCTAAAATTCTTGATCCACAGGCCAAGCTGGCCCTTCACCAGCTCCTTGAACTCCACAAACAAATGGAAAACATCTGACTTCTCCTTCAAGAAATATACTCAAGTGTATCTTGAGTAATCATCAATCAGAACAAGCATGTATCTGCTCCCACCAAGGCTAGCAGTGACGGTTGACCTCATCAGATCACCATGAATGCACTCTAATGGTACTCTGCTTCTTGTTTGTGACTTGTCAAAAGGAAGGCGATGAGCCTTACCATACTGACATCTTGCACAAACATGATCATCGCCAAAAGATGATAGCTTAGACAAGCCTTTCACAAGACTCCTGTTTGCCATAGTTTTCAGCTTATTCATCCCTACATGCCCCCAACCTCTCATGTCATATAGCGGCGCTATATTGGTTCTCATCCGATCAACGTAGGAGCTTGTTGCAAGAACAAACAAGTTCTTTACTCTCCTCCCAACGTTAGCAACATCAGCCTTCACCACTAATACGTTGCGAAGAAACTTCACTTCTGTTGGCCCAAACAGAACGTGATAACCTGCGTCTACCGCATTGGTCACAGAGAAGAGGTTTTTCTTCATGCTCGGTACATGATACACACTCCTTAACGTGAGTGACCCTTTATCACTACCCAAGGACACAACCTCCTCCTTCTCCACTGCATAAATAGTATTATCATCAGTACTAATAGCTTCGTTACCTGAGTAAGTTTGCAGCGAGAAGAACTTTGACTTGTCTCCGGTGAGGTGATGACCACACCCGGAGTCCACGATCCACTCGTCTTTGAAGTCGACGACAGACAAGGCACGAACACAAGTGCCTGTTATGAAAGATCCACCCTATCCAGCTTCCTCAGTACTAGAGCAAGCTTCCTCCTTGCCTGCAGCATGCCCAGACTGCAGCTTGACCTTGCAGTCACGCTTGAAGTGACCCGGCTGATGACATATGTAGCACTTCAAACTCTTCTTCCAGTTTTTCTTAGGAACAACGCTCCTCTCTTGCTAATAAGAGGTTGAAGGCTCATCTTCAACAACGGTCTTCTTCTTCTTCCCTTCTCATCTCTTCTTCTTCTTGCCTGTAAAGAGCGCTTCACTACCTTCTTCAGATATAGTGACATCAGCCATCTGTCTGGCCAAACTTTCCTGTAAAGCAAGCAGGTTCTCAAGTTTCAGCAGAGATGACTGAGTTGCCCATCCTTGAACAGAGGTTACAAAGGTCAAATACTCCTTTCGCAAGCCGCGTATTATGTGTCATTTCAACTTAGCCTCGGAGATGGGCTCATCAGGATCAAGCGCTGATAATTCAGCACACAGACTCTTCATCTTCAGAAAGAACTTAGAGATGGTCAGGTCTCCTTGAGCCGTCCTAGCCAACTCATTCTCCAGGACTGTAGTCTTTCCACATTCTTCCTGTTGAGCAACTCATCAATGGTTGTCCAAATATCAACAGCCGACTCACATCCAATGATGTGATCAAACAGCTCCGGTGAAACAGCCCGCTTGAGGGTAAACTCAGCCTTTGCATTAGTTTTCCTCCAGACCCTCACCTGCTCAGCAGTCCCAAATGCAGTTGTAACTTCCTGCTTGTCGTCACCACCGACGACCTCCTATAGCTCCTCGCCCAGAAGATAACTCTTCATGCACGATTTCCACTTCTTAAAGTTAGTCGTCATTAAGAGTTCAATACTCAGACCTCTTGCATAACCCCCTTCCATTACAACAACCTTGGTCTAAGCTTTCAGAAGCACATAGCACAACATAAGTTGACCACTGCTCAAGCAACTGAACCTTCCTCTGATACCATGTTGAATTTTCACTCAAGATGATCAACGAGATAGTCTGATGCCAAATTAATATTTTCAGAACTATCAAGATCACACCTTGATCAAGCGGAGACTAGGAAAACACGCTCAAACACCAGATTCAAACAGAAGGAACAAGCAGATCAATTTTTATTATCTTCTTTACAGGGTGAGGTATATGTGGCGAGACATGATTTGCCAGTACACAATGAAAAATAGAAAAATTACAAGAATCAATCCGAGCGGACAGAACCGGAGACCGCCGAGACCGCTCGAACTACTGCTAGATGACGAATAGAACACGGAGTCCGCCAAGACTGCGAGGTCGCGCGGACACACCGTTATTCGTTGACTGCTGCAAGCTGCCGCCGAACTGAAGAACAGATCGCCTAACCGCCGAGTCCGGCGGACAAGTTATTGAACTTGGAAAAGTTGAAGCCGAGAAAACTGACAAGCCGTAGAAGTGACCTACTGATACCGCCGATTGCAAACCACAAGCTCCACTGAACCTGACCGAAGTCAGAACCAAACTCCTGGCTCCACAGTGCTAGCTGCGCAACCTGCAAACAACAATCAGTTAACTCTTCTCAAACCGCGCGGACAAGAAAATCGAGGCCGCAGCAATTAATCAAGTCTCAACTTATTATTCACTCAGTTACACTAAGGTGCCAGGGGGGACCTATTTATAGGAGCAGGGTGGAGTGTGATCACCGCCCTAAGAGATAGGCTAACCGCCCTCTGATTGCAGCTAACAAGACAGTCCGCATTGTCCGCACCAACAATGTCGGACTCGCGACCAGCCCGCCAATCATCAAGCGAAGGACCGCAAGATTGCAGCCACAGCTGACCCGCTAAGCAGATTTCCAGTCCGCACAAGGCAGGCCGCTCAGATCGCAAGGTGTGCTATCTGCGATGAATCTGCATGTTGTCCGCGACCAACAGGCACTCCGCCCGGTCACTCAGCGGACAATGCGGACAAGCGAACACCATATCAGCCCGCAACATGACCACGACCAAGTCCACCAAACGCAAGAGCCTAGCGCGAGCTCGGCGGCCAAGGCCCCAGTCCGCCAGCTCCCAAGGTAGATCGCCAATGCTCCAACAGAGCAAGGAGGAACTCGCAAGCTCCAACCCGCACAGGAGCCAAGCCAGCAGCCAACTGCCGGACTAGCAACCAGTCCGCACAGTCCACAGAAAAGCTCCAATCCCGCAAACCTAACTGGCGATAAGCCAGATCGCAGAAGCAGGCGGACTCCAATCCAAGTCCGCCCAGCATGGCGAACTTCATTCTATCCGCACGGCTACCTACAGAATCACATCAGGCCGCCATCACAAGACCGTCAGCTTGCTCCATCAGTCCGCATGGACAGTCCATCCAAGCCGCCAGGTCTGCCCGATCACCCACTTCCACTTCATAAATTTCAACAAAAACCTGATGAAAAAGTTTTTCCCTTTTTAGTATTAGTATATGCAACTATCTTTCTCCGATGCCAAAAGATTTCTTAATACAGATTTTAAGCCATTGACATCAAGACATAGGAGCAACTCCTGCCTTCACACAACCAATAGAACTATCCCGTTTAGGCGCAAGAGAAAAAGGAAAAAAATATGAAGAGAAAATCAACAACAATAAAGAAACAAAAATAATGTAGAGTAGATGACGCCACATAAAAAAAGAGAAATGGATAAACAACACTTGCTATCTCAAAAAATTGGTAAGAAAACCCTAGAACAATCGAACTTAGAGCAGAGGAGATCAAACCTAACTCAAAAATAGAAATAAAAAACAATGAAGAAGAGATGGAAACTTGAACGATGTGGTAGCGATGAAGCCCTAGAGCAATCGAATTAACTAATTTAAGTGTAAGAAGGGGGCTTTTTAGCATAATGCACCCCCAATATGCCCGTTTTGCCGTATTGCACCACAAATATTCTAATATTGCATCTTGCACCCCCCCCCCAATATCAATTTTTTGAATGTTTTGCACCCTAGTTCATATTATAAGGGGTATTTTCGTCCACTTCAGCAAAATTTGTGCTATATTATTTCTTGGTGGCCCGGTTTTTTGGCCTCATTTTTAGAAATAGTATTCATATTGGCCGGATTTTATTTTTGTCCGATAAAATGTGCTTGCAACCAAAGATATATCAAAATAATTGTGCAAAACTACATCATGAAACATTTTTGACCGGACTATTTTTGACCGGATTATTTTTGACCATAAATATTTAGCAACCAGTTAACCATCAACATTTTTGATCGGAACCATCAATTATTAAGCAACATATTTTTGATCGGGCTTTCAATGGAGATTTTTTTCTAATTCGACGAACAGATTACAAAATTTAGCAAACTAAATCATTACACAAAAGTTAGCCTCATAGCAAAATACATCATAAAACAGAAGTTTCTCTCATTCCAAAATACATCATAACACCTACATAAAGCTCATAACAAAATATAACCCTAAACATAGCATGATTTTTTAGCAACCATCAAAACATCAAAGTTGTCTTCGAAATTGCATCTAATCTTGGACTTGCACACCTATATTAGAATGAAACATGTTGACTAAATATACTTTTTTATAATTTATAACATATTGATAAATAACATACACACCTACACAAAGATAAATGTCTTGGACCTGCAAAATAACATATGATTTATTTTTCAATCTGTCCTACGCACCTGCACATGAAGATAAATTTTAAGTGAAAAAAAAAGTTAAATGTAATATAACCCAATTACATAAATGTTTTATACATATCAGATTTTTTAGTTTTTTAGCTGATGATGTCGTCGAGGATATAGGAACTACTCCACAATTCCTTTTGTTATGTCTTCTCATACCACATTGTGAACAAGAGTATTTCAAGTCATGTCTCTTTATGACATATTTTTGAGTTTTCAGCTCCTCTTCCTCCATTCGTCTTGCATGTTATGACGGCCTTTCGGCCTTCCTCCGAACAGTAGGCCACGGAACAATAGGATTTAGGTTTGCTAATGGTCATTCCATTTGAGAATTAATGGGATTTAGAAGGTACTCATAAGCACGCAAAAATATCTCCTTTTTGTACCAATGTATCACGTAGTCTTCCACTTTTTTTCTTTGATAGAAAATACATGCAGTAGCATGTACACATGAGATACCAGTGAGATCCCATCTTCTGCAACTACAACAGTAAATATTTGATTTAAAAGCCATTTCAGGTAGCAGTTTTGAGCTCATCAATCCTAAGTGGAACTACAAATAATTTAACCTAACTAGAAGCACGGCCCTAGAAGCACTGTCTAACAAAAATTGGCAGTAGTTTTTTTTTAAAGGAGCACTAGAGGTTTGCTTCATCTCCAAGTGCACTTTCTCCAGTCGGGTACATACTTGAAGGTTTGCTTCATCTCCAATGTGCACTTGGAGTTTACCCAACATTTTTAAAGGAGCGCTGGATGAAGCAAAAATCCAGTCGTATGTACCTTCAATGTTTTGTAGCAAAAATCCTGTAG
This sequence comes from Platanthera guangdongensis, assembly GCA_039583875.1. Taxonomy (NCBI): domain Eukaryota; kingdom Viridiplantae; phylum Streptophyta; class Magnoliopsida; order Asparagales; family Orchidaceae; genus Platanthera; species Platanthera guangdongensis. The sequence goes on along the minus strand of CM077154.1, from coordinate 128,126,713 downwards.
GGTTTGCTTCATCTCCATGTACATACGAAATACGAAATGTTACTGAAATGTTACCGAGGCTTGTCGGGGCGCTGGAGGTGAGGGCGTCCTGAAATCACCGAAGCTTTTACCCAGTCGACGGTGAGGGCATCCTGAAACTGCAGGCTAAGGGACGAAGCAACTGGGGATAGAGGCCTGTGAGGGCGTCGGCGGTGAGGGCAACGGGGTGAGGGCGTCGACTACCGGCGTCGGCGCTGAGGGCGTCGGGAGAGTGTCGTGCGATAATGGCGTTCGGAGACTGTCGGCGGAAGCAATAGGGAGCCGAGAATCGCGCAGGTGAAAATAAAAACTGTAAAGAATACCTGGGGTTTAGGTTATATTTTGCATAAAGACAACATTACTCCTGCAAAATAAGCCTTGGGGTGCAAAACGCTCAAAAAATTGATATTGGGGGTGCAAGATGCAATATTATAATATTTGGGGTGCAATACGCCAAAACGGACATATTGGGGGGTGCATTATGCTAAAAAGCCTAGCAAAATACATCATAAAACAGAAGTTTCTCTAATTCCAAAATACATCATAACACCTACACAAAGCTCATAACAAAATATAACCCTAAACATAGCATGATTTTTTAGCAATCATCAAACACCAAAATTGTCTTCAAAATTACATCTAGTCTTGGACCTGCACACCTACATTAGAATGAAACGTGTTGACTAAATATATTTTTTTATAATTTATAACATATTGATAAATAACATACACACCTACACAAAGATAAATGTCTTGGACCTGCAAAATAACATATGATTCATTCTTCAATCTGTCCTACGCACCTGCACATGAAGATAAATTTTAAGTGAAAAAAAGTTAAATGTAATATAACCCAATTACATAAATGTTTTATACATACCGGATTTTTTAGTTTTTTAGGCGATGATGTCGTCGAGGATATAGGAACTACTCCACAATTCCTTTTGTTATTTCCTCTCATATCACATTGTGAACAAGAGTATTTCAAGCCATGTCTTTTTATGTCATATTTTTGAGTTTCCAGCTCCTCTTCCTCCATTCGTCTTGCATGTTGTGTAGGCCTTCCGGCCTTCCTCCGAACAGTAGGCCACGGAATAATAGGATTTAGGTTTGTTAATGGTCATTCCATTTGAGAATTAATGGGATTTAAAAGGTGCTCGTAAGCATGCAAAAATATCTCCTTTTTATACCAATGTATCACGTAGTCTTCCACTTTTTCCCTTCGATAGAAAATACATGCAGTAGCATGTATACATGGGATACCAGTGAGATACCATCGTCTGCAACCTGTGTTATCAAGGTGCGCGCTTAGACGCGCCTGAGGCGCCGGGCGCACCGGGCGCACGGAGTTGCGCCCGAGACTGGGCGAGGCGGGCGAATTGGCTTAGGCGCGCCCCAGGTGCGCCTAGGCGCGCGCCTTGGGAGCCTTTCAGGCGCTAATTAGGCGCGCCTAGCCTAGAATCGGGCTGGGCCCGGTTTAATTTAACACTTTATATACCCGATGCCCTCATTTTTCCGATTCACGCATCAGTCGCGGGTTAGGGTTGAAATTTCCGCTCCATTCGCCGCTCTGCTCCCGTCGCCGCTCCTCTTCCGTTCGCCGCTCTTCTTGGGCTCGCCGGTCGCCGCCATTTTTGGTAACCTCTTCTCACTTCATTCCTTCTTCTTCTTACATTTTGATTGTCGTTTGAGATTTTTCCGGTTGTTTTTTCTGGATGCCATGTTTTTCGGCTACTCTCTTCTTTTTCCGGTTGTTTTTTTTGGGCTCCAGTTCACTGTAAAACAGTGAACTGGGCAGCTCCAGTTCACTGTAAAAGGTGAACTGGGCAGCCCAGTTCACTGTTTTACAATGAACTGGGCTCCAGTTCACTGTAAAAGTTGAACTAGGCTCCAATTCACTGTAAAACAGTGAACTGGGCAGCTCCAGTTCACTGTTAACGTACATCCTACTTTTATACTTCCTGTTTTGCTTAATCACCCAGAGGCTGAGCAAGCTTTTTATTGATGCAATTTTTTTTTTGGTTCAGTACACTATAATTTTGATTTTATTGCTTAGATCCAGAAAATCTGTAAGTTGTTGATGTATTGTGTTAGAAAGAAATAGAAAACGTCTCTGAACTTCTTTTGATTACTCCAGGAAGGATAATTTTAGTTGGCAATGAGTTTATCTTTGAGCTGAAGTAAGTCGACTTAATATTTTCAATTTTTATTATGGCCATCAGTTGATTTGGAGTTTATTATTGGTCAAATAACAAAAAGTACCGCTAATTGTTTATGATGTATTTGACATTAGACTAGTTTTTCTCGTCCACCTTGATCCCTCAACTTATTTAATATGTCAAATATTTTGAACTATGGGTTAAATATGCATTTACTTCATGAAACTCATTTCTGTGATTGACAAGTGCATCACATGATTCTTTTCCATTGATTTTTATTTATTGTAACGACAAATGAACAATAATGATCACCATTTTTATTTCTGTGATTTACTATAATGTCTTTTGAACATAAGATTACTTAGACTGTTATTTTCATGATTTAAATTAGATTAATATTTTTATCTTTCTTATTTCTATGTAATAATTTTTTAAAAAAAAATTTAATAGCTAGAAATGGACGCGAGTGGATCTGGTTCATCCAGTGCCCAATCTAGGATTGATCCTGGTTGGAAGTACGTGCGGCAGACATCTGTAACTAATAAAAATGATTTAATTTGCATTTTCTGTGAGAAAGTCACAAAGGGTGGAAGTTATCGTGCGAAACAACATCTAGTGGGAGGATTTAGAAATACCAAAGTCTGTCCTAAATGCCCACAGCATGTACGAACAGAAATTCAAGACTATATGCAAAAGAAAATGGCTGAAAACATTACAGAAAAACAAGCATTCCCGGACTTTGCAGATGTAGATACCTTTGGAAGCGATGAGGATATGGATGACGTCGGTGCGAAGATTCATGGATGCGGTACAAGCGGTGCCCATAAAAAGCCTAGGACTAAAGGACCGATGGATGTTTTTTTTGCATCTAATATTGAGAAAAAAATGAAACAAAAAGGCCAACATCAGCAAATGAAACAAACTTCAATCAACGAAGCATGTAAGAAGGAACTTAGAGGGAGAGATTGTAAGCATATAGCTCAATGGATGTATGATGCAGCTATTCCTTTTAATGCGGTTACCTACCGTAGTTTTGCAGTGATGATAGAATCCATTGGCCAGTTTGGGGTTGGATTGAAACCACCCAGTTATCATGAAGTTCATGTGCATTTGTTGAATAATGAAGTAATTGAAATTCAGAAGATGATGAAGAACTATGAGGATGAGTGGAGGTTGTTTGGATGTTCTATCATGGCCGACGGATGGACAGATAAGAAACAGAGAACACTTATAAATTTTTTGGTAAATTCACCAAAAGATACATTCTTCCTGTAATCTGTTGATGCGTATGATTACGCAAAGACTGGAGAGAGGTTGTTTGAATTGCTTGATAGAGTAGTGGAACGTGTTGGAGAGGCTAATGTTGTTCAAGTTGTTACTGATAGTGCAAGCAATAATGTAATAGCAGGTAAATATATCGTTAATCATTCCCTTTTAATATTTTTTAAAATTTAATGTCGTATATTGAAATTAACTAACTGTGTTTATTATGAAATAGGAAAATTATTGGAAGCAAAACGGCCACATATATATTGGACACCGTGTGCCGCTCATTGCATCGACTTAATGCTGGAGGATATTGGAAAGATGCTCAGCATTAGTAGAACAATTAAAAGAGCAATGAGCGTCAATAGTTATATTTATGTTCGGCCTGAACTAGTCAACATGCTAAGTAGCTTCACAGGACAAGTGGAGCTTGTTAGACCTGTTGTTACTAGGTTTGCGACTTCATTTCTTGCTCTTCAGCGCATTCATAAACAGAGGACAAATCTAAGGAAGATGTTCACTTCACCAGAGTGGACATCAAGTAAGTGGGCAAAGGAAACAGGAGGCAAGCAAGTACAAAGCATTATATACATGGTCTCTTTCTGGAGTACTATTGTGTACATTTTGAAGATTTTTGGACCTTTAGTTCGGGTATTAAGATTGGTAGATGGGGAGAAAAGACCGGCAATGGGTTATATCTATGAGGCTATGGATAGAGCAAAGGAGACAATCATGAACTCTTTCAATGGGAAAGAGGAAAAATATAAAGAAGACTTTGCGATTGTTGACAGGAGATGGGAAACTCAGCTTCATCGACCATTGCATGCGGCGGCTCATTATTTAAATCCAGAATTCTTCTATTCAAATCCTGAAATGACATTAGATGGAGAAGTCATAAGGGGTTTATATCAAACAATGCAAAAGATCATTCCAAGTCCTGAAATTCAAGATGTAATTATGGATCAACTAAGTTTATATAGAAATGCTGAAGGTTTATTTGGAATCCAATTTGCAGTCCGTCATAGAAAAACAAAGTCTCATGTTTAGTTAATTAAATATTATTTCAAGTTTCAAACAAACAATTTATTTAATAAGAATGATTCATTAATTTCTTGATATTTATTTTTTTGGGCAGCTGAATGGTGGCAATCATATGGAGCTGATAGTCCTGATTTAACTAAATTTGCAGTAAAGGTTTTAAGTCTCACTTGCAGTTCATCTGGATGTGAACGCAACTGGAGTTTTTTTGAGCATGTATGCATTTTTTGAACAAGTACGTAAATATTAATTTACATTATTATATGATTAATTATTTATTTGTTATGTTGCAGGTGCATAGCAAAAAAAGAAATCGATTGGCACAACAACGCCTAAATGATTTAGTATTTGTAAAATACAATCGTGTCTTGCGTCGGCGATATGATTCACGTGATCGTATTGATCCGATCTCGCTGAAAGATATTGACGATAGCAATGAATGGCTGATGGGAAGAATGGAGGAAGATAAGGAGGTTGAGCAGGATGACGATACAGTTTTTGATGACGAATTATTGACCTGGGGTGCAGTAGCAAGGGCCAGCGGGGTACAAGAAGACATCTACTTCATGCGCTTATCTAAAGGAAAGATGGTAGCTGACAAGGGGAGCACATCTAAGAAGAAGGCACCTACTCCAACAATGCATATAGATGATGCCGAGGATGAAGAAGAGGCCGAGTTCAATGAAGAAGAAGAAAATTTTAGTGAAGAAAATGAAACTTTTATTGATTCAGACGATGAGTGATGGCGTGATCGTCGTGATGTTATGTTATTTTCTTGCACATTAGTTTAAAGTATTTGATTGTTGACTTGATAGCTTATGTTTGTTTTTGATGCGAAAAATTGCAATGTTGATTTGGTAGATTATGATTGTTAACTTGATTGTTTTGTTTATGCTGTTATTTTTATTATGTTGCCTTCAAAAAATGATCTCATTTTATTATGCTTAAATGTTTTATTTTAATACTTCCTTTGTGTTTTATGGAGGTATTTGGTCATTCATTAGCTAAGTGGAAGTCATGTTATATTGTTAATTCAAGAGAGGTTGATCTGGGATGTTAAAATATTAGAAATTTATGTTGTAGCTTATATTATATGTTGTAGCTTTTTATTTGATTTCTAGTTGCACTTTGTATGCATCAATTATGATTCATGTACTTATATCACTTCTCACGTGTTTAGATAAAATATTAGAAAATATGAGCTCTTATACTAACTTGATAGAAGAGAACTAACCCAATTCCAGCGATTTGGTCGCCCAATTCGCTGGAATTGAGCGATTTGGTCGCTCAATTCGCTCAATTCCAGCAAATTGGGCTCCCAATTCGCTCCATTTCTTTTTTCCCAAATTTTTGCGCCTCACGTGCCTCAGGCGCGCGCCTGCGCCTTGCGCCTTCCGCCTAGGCTCCAGGGGCCCTTTGCACCTTGGTGAGCCATGCGCCTTTGATAACTTAGTCTGCAACTACAATAGTAAATATTTGATTTGAAAGTCATTTCAGGTAGCAGTTTTGAGCTCATCAATCCTAAGTGGAACTACAAATAATTTAACCTAACTAGAAGCACGACCCTAGAAGCACGGTCTAACAAAAATCGACAGTAGTTTTTTTTTAAAGGAGCACTGGAGGTTTGCTTCATCTCCAAGTGCACTTTCTCCAGTCGGGTACATACTTGAAGGTTTGCTTCATCTCCAATGTGCACTTGGAGTTTACCCAACATTTTTAAAGGAACGCTGGATGAAGCAAAAATCCAGTCGTATGTACCTTTAAAGTTTGTAGCAAAAATCCGGTAGGGTTTGCTTCATCTCCATGTACATACGAAATACGAAATGTTACTGAAATGTTACTGAGGCTTGTCGTGGTGCTGGAGGTGAGGGCGTCCTGAAATCACCGAAGCTTTTACCCAGTCGACGGTGAGGGCGTACTGAAACTGCAGGCTAAGGGACGAAGCAACCGGGGATAGAGGCCGGTGAGGGCGTCGGCGGTGAGGGCAACGGGGTGAGGGCGTCGGCTACCGGCGTCGGCGCTGAGGGCGTCGGGAAAGTGTCGTGCGATGATGGCGTCCGGAGACTGTCGGCGGAAGCAATAGGGAGCCGAGAATCGTGCGGGGGAAAATAAAAACTGTAAAGAATACCTGAGGTTTAGGTTATATTTTGCATAAAGACAACATTACCCCTGCAAAATAAGCCCTGTGGTGCAAAACGCTCAAAAAATTGATATTGGGGATGCAAGATGCAATATTAGAATATTTGGGGTGCAATACGCCAAAACGGGCATATTGAGGGGTGCATTATGCTAAAAAGCCGCAAGAAGGGAAAAAGGAAAATATTCTGGTAAGAAAACCAAGTGCAGCAAGAGGAGAAACAGGAAATGATGAATAGGAGATCGAACCTTGAATGATGCAAGGAGCGATGAAGCCCTAGAGCACTCCCTGCAGGAAATTGTAATGGAAGATCCCCTTGAAGACAATGTTGAGGAGAACACAACTGTGGGAGAAGGTAAGAACAAAGGTTTCCAGGGTGGAGGGCCCGGTCTTCTTCGTCGGAGTCGGCTTTGGCTGTAGGCTTCTTCATCGGCTGTAGCCTTCGGCGTCAGCGGCGGTAGGATGGAAGAATCTCCAGGTTTTCTTCATTGGCGTCGGCTTTGGCTGTAGGCTTCTTCATCGGTAGCAGCCTTCCGCATCAAGGGCGGTACGATGGGACCATCACTTCAGTTGCAGGAGAAGGAAATCAGAGACGCGGAAAGTAGGAGAAGGGGGATCGCCGGTCTTGATGAGCGGTGTCGACCACGTTGGGTTTAGGCATAATGACCTGCCGCGGGAGTGAGGAATGATTTCAGGCGAGCAGCAAGCGGGTGAGTTAAATGTAAGATTGAGCGCAATAGTTAGAGACTGGATTCAAATTGAAGTTTTTTTGACGACCAAGATTAAATGCATTGTCTTTATTGGATGGCCACCGTCAAATTTAGAGCAGAAGAAAATAAATGCGATTGTTAACCGCAAACCGTAATTCACTATTTGCATCCCAAAACCTCCCAATTTTTCAGGTCTTTTCAAAATACGCATTGTACATGTAATTTCAGGAAAATTGTTTAACACGAAAGTTGTAGATATGGACGAGATCTACAACTTTTCCTGAAATTGCATGTACAAGACGTATTTCGAAAAGGCACAAAATCTGGGCATATTTCCAAAGTCCGCCTTGTACATGCATTTTTAGGAAAAATGATCAACACTAAAGTTGTAGATATCGTCGATATCTATAACTTTTGTGTTGAACACTTTTCCTGATATTGCATGTACAAGGCGTATTTCGAAAAGAGCGAAAAATTGGAAGATTTTGTGGTGCGACTAGCCAATAACGGGTTGCGTTTAACAAAAGGGAGCCAAAATGGAAATGACAAATGCCTCGTTTGGTTTTTCAGTTTAGAACGTTTCGTTTGACTCAAACGCAACCCCCAATTCTTTTTCTATTTGGTTTTCCGCCATCAATTCCACCCGCAGTGCGTTTCTCCTGGCACAAAACATAGCGGGTTGAAACCGTGGCGATGATCACCGGTTTATCACGTTTGGAGGAAGGGAAAAAGTTGGGCGCCTAGTAATAACCTTGGCGAAAAAAGTGCTCCGCCGTAATCTACGAAGTCGGAATAGATCGCCCCCTCAACGACCATTGCCGTCTCGGTGGCGCGAGGGTGGTAGTGCGGCGGATTCACGCCTCCAGACTCGAAATCGGCGATGAGCTTTGTAACACCCCCATCCGTCACGGATAATATAACAGAAGGTCCGGCCGGGGCCCCGCGTCATATGAAACGGACAGACAAAAAAGTTACTAAATGAAACCATAAACCCTTAAAAGTTTGAAAACGCATCCTAACACAGAGTTGCATTCTAGCGGAAGAATAAAACGAGTTATACAAAAACCACGCCCAAAGACGAGTGTCCACTAACCATGACATTAGGAATGAAATAACAACATCAACATATTTGGCCTTATGGTCTTACATCAATAGTGTTTAACCAAATGAAATAGTTTGCATACATCGACATGCAAGCCGACAACACATGAAAAACAACTAAACAAACAATTGTGCCTTCGAGGTCCAGCTCAACAAGAAGGGCTTCAGCCAGCTATTTTTCGCTTGGTTCCGCAGCACTTGCAAGCAAACATTCCACCAAGCGGTGGCAAAAAAAACAACGGTCAGCTAGAACTGACCAAATTATAACGACCTCACTCTTTTCTCGGGGTGGCGGTGCTTCTTCCCTGCAAGCGGATTAGCATAATCACATAAAGCTAGAATGTGTCATTCAGCACCAAACACCACAAACGTTGGCGTAACCGGCCCAACGTCTCGTGCACTCAGGGCACCTTATCGGCGTACCGGACTTCCCCGGGTCCCACCACCATCCTCAGTCCCGGACTGGATGACAATACATTGAGCATTCGCTAGCAGTGAGTTCGTGACTCAAGGTCCTCGGCTCTCTCCTATGCCTGTAGAAACCCATCAATTTCCTTAGGTAGTCGCACTACACCATATAGTGCACGCACAGTTCAGTCAAGCTCGTTGCTCAAATCGTCGTACCCAACACGCACGACGCGGGTTAACCTCTCATTGCTTGTTATCGCATACATAACCGATTGTTATGTAACAAGGGTAACACTCGCAACTACTTGAGTTGGGCACTCTAGGCGCACAACTTCACACACAAGCCTTACGGTCTCCGAGAGACGGGCTTCACACAAACAAGACAAAACTCCCCGGGAGTTAATGCCGACGATCCAACGACCTCGTGCAAACATTAGGGTGTTTCCTGGAGCACACCTCCAGTACTCACTGCAGCTCCGTGCAGACCCCCAAATTCCAAACATGGAACTTCCACAGAGTCTTCTCCGGGAACCCCAGAACATCACCAATCCAGACCAACATGTCCGGATGGACTTCACACAGCATGCTTAAATCGTACTCGCGCTTCCGGGTGCTAATGCAATTAATAGCGGGGATGTAAACATCGACCCGTCGGAGAGCACCCTTCCCCCACCCGTCGGTGGAGAGGGGCTTCCATGAAAATATGCTAATTATGAGTTTCACCTGCTAAAGAAGAAAAGTTGTTACCCTTGACGCACGTTTTAAGGCATGGCTCAGTCACGAACGACCTTTGTAGCGGCTGTCCACGCACGGATCTGGCTTGCACACGCCGATTCGAGCTCCAAATCGAACGTTTCGCTGCGATCCCTAGACAAACTCAAGTTGCTCACCACCAACAGCTCCGGACGGCCTCCTCCCGCAAGTGCAAACCTAACCCTAATCCCTCTTAGTCGACCAAGAGGAGACGGAGGTCGATCACGGCCTTAACCCTAGTCGGTGGCGGCTGAGACAAGGAAGAGGGAGGGAGGTCGGGTGAAGGAGAGGGATGCTCCTTCCAGTTGGTCGGCGTAGGGATAAGATAACTGGGGAGAGGTCGGGGCTTCTTCCTCCTAGACGGCGAACGGGATGTCGGGCTCTGCTGCTGCCAACGGAGATGAGAGGGAAAGGGGAGAGAGAGACTGGAGGTCGCGCTCGGGTCCTCCTTCAGGCGGTGACGGGAGAGAGGGGGAGGGCTCTGGCAACTCTCCTCCTTCCGATTCACCGAGAGAGAGAGAGAGAGAGACGGAGTGCGGGATCGGGAGGGGGAAAAATGCGGCTGAGAGAGAGAGAGAATGAGAGGGGAGGGTTTAGTTAGGTTTTATATAAAAACCCTAGCCCGAAATGCTATCCGCAGACCACGTCCCCTAAACGCACCCCAAACTCATTTAGGGTCTGTTTGGCGCAGCTCTGGCGACTGGAAAATCTCTATTCCAGCCGCCAGAGCTGCTTTATATGTGTTTGGGACAGCTCCTTGTGAAGAGCTTTTCAAAAATCTGGAGCTGTTTTGCAGCTTTTTAGAAATCTTCCCCCACCCAGCTTCTGCTCCTGCAAAATAGCTTTCTCTCTCACAGGTTTTGGAAATCTAATGGTTTCTTGAGTTGGAACATGCTTAGAGGCCGGACGGCCTTCCTCCGGCGATTCCGAGCCCCGGATGGCCTTCCTCCGGCGATTCCGAGCCCCCGACGTCCTTCCTCCGGCGATTCCGAGCGCACTTCTGCACAGAACACTCAAACACTCTGCAGCTTTTCAAAATTGCTCCTCAGAGATCTATTTTAAAACAGCTCTATCCGGACAGCAGCTTTTCAATCCGCCAGAGCTGTCCCAAACAGAGCCTTAACCTCGCGACACGATTTTTGGGGCGTTACAATTCTCTCCTCCTTAATGAAATTTCGTCTTGAAATTTAAAATATGAATGACGAAATGAAATTCATCATACCTGAGTAAAATAGATCGGGGTATTCCTTGCGCATGACCTCTTCTGTCTCCCAAGAGAGCTCCTCGCGGCCACAATTGTCCCAACGGACACTCACCATCTTGATTGCCTTTCTCCGCAACTGTCGTATGTCACTATCGACAATGAAAACTGGGGCCACTCTGGTAGATAGGTCGCTATCCACCGACACGCTATCGACCTCCAACACAGAATCGGGTTCCTGCACCGCCTTCCTCAACAAAGAAATATAGAAGACGTCGTGCAACCCACTCAGCTCCGTCGACAAAGTAAGTGGTAAGCTACCTTGCCGATACGCTCGGTGATCTCAAATGGCCCGAAATACCTGGGACTCAGCTTCTTCAAGCGTCAAACTCTCGACACTCCTTTGAAAGGCTTTATCTTTAAGTATACTCAATCTCCAATCACGAACTCCACGTTCCGGTGTTTGGCATTGTAATACTTCACCTGACGATCTTAGGCGATTAACAATTGCTCTCGAATGGTCCGTATGGACTCATTCGCCTCATCAACATCTTTGCGCTTCAATAGCTTGGTATCACCGGTTTCTGCCCATGCTAACGGAGTGCGGCACTTCCTGCCGTATAACGTCTCGTACGGGGCCATCTGAATACTCATTTGGTAACTATTGTTATAGGCGAACTCTACCATGTGAACGTGATCTTCCCAACGCTGTCCAAAATCCAAAACGCACATTCACAACATATCTTCCATCGTCCAATTTGTCCTCTTAGTTTGCCCGTCTGTCTGCGGATGGAAGGTTGTGCTAAACTTGCGTTTTATGCCCAGTGGGCGATGAACGTGCCTCCAATCATCGGACATAAACCGTTCATTACGATCGCTAACTATGTTGTGAGGGATGTCATGTAATCGAACGATGTTCTCCACAAAAAACTTTGTTAGCTTCTCCACTGGATCACTTTTCCGATTTGGAATAAAATGCGCAACTTTAGTCAACCGATCAATAATCACCCAAATCGAGTCATTTTTCTGCAGCGACTTTGGCAATCTGTGCACAAAATCCATGGAAATATCATCAAATTTCCACTCCGGAATCGGCAACGATTTCAAGAAGCCTCTTGGTCGTTGGTACTCGGCCTTCACTAGCGTGCACGTTTGATATTTTGCCACGTAGAGGACTATGTCCTTTTTCATACCTGGCCACCAGAACAGTGTCTTCGTGTCCTTGTACATCTTTGTGCTCCCTGGGTGGATTGAGTACTTGGTATTGTGAGCCTCATACATCAACTCTTCCCGTAAAGTGCCAGACTTTGGGACGCACAAGCGATCACCTTTTTGCAGAAGACCGTCTTCAACCAAGAACTGAGAATTTGACCCTTCCTCTGCATAGCACTTCATGCTCTCATCGAGCTCTAACGCTCTCCGAACTCTGTCCGCAAGGTCACACTGCACCTCCGTCCAGTTCAAGCATGTGTTTGCACTAGTACTCTTGTCGACACAGATGATACTGTAGGCTTCCAATTCTTAGATTAAACGTCCATCATGCATGCGCAACCAGTTTGCTCGTGCTGGAGTTCTGTGACTCAAAGCATCAGTGACCACATTCCCCTTCTCGGGTGTGTAATATATCTCGAAGGTGTAATCTCCGAGGAATGTCATCCACCTTCTTTGTCGCATGTTCAACTCCTTCTGATTCAATAGGTACTTAAGGATCTTATGAACCGTTAAGATGTCAACCTTCATGCCATATAAATAATGTTGCCACAGCTTCAGGGCGAATATCACCGCCGCTAACTCAAAGTCGTGGACGAGATAATTTCTCTCATGCACCTTCAGCTGGTGTTAGTCGTACGCTATAACATTCCCAAACTGTAGGAGGACGCAACCTAAGTCGCTCCCTGAGGCATCACTATAGATTTCGTAGCAGTCTGTACCACACGACGAACTCAAAATAGGCGTCGTGGTCAGACGATCCTTCAGTTCCTCAAAAGCCCGTGCACACTCCGGCGACCACACAAACTTCTGATCCTTTCTCGTCAAGGTAGTGAGAGGTGAAGCTATCCATGAGAAGTTCTCCACGAACCGCCTGTAGTAGCCGACAAGTCCTAGGAAACTCCGGACTTCCGCCACTGTAGTTAACACGGGTCACTCCTGTATAACTGCTCTCTTCGTAGGATCCACAACAATACCTTCCCCACTAACGACATGATCGAGAAATGCCGCAGACGATAGCCAAAACTCGCACTTAGAGAACTTGACATATAGTCGACTCCTCCCCAAGGTGTGCAAAACCAACCTCAAATGGTCCGCATGATCCTCCTCTGACTGCGAGTACACCAATATGGCATCTATGAAGACTATCACAAATCAGTCCAGATACTCCTAAAGGTTCTGTTCATCAAATCCATGAATACCGATGACGCATTTGTCAGCCCGAACGACATCACGGTGAACTCATACTGACCATAGCGTATGTCAAACGCTGTCTTGGGAATATCAATCTTCTTATACGCAACTGATAGTAGCCGGACTTCAGATCCAACTTCGAGTAGACGGTTGTTCCAACCAACTGATCAAACAAATCATCGATTCTCGGAATCGAATACTTGTTTTTCTCTGTCAGCTTGTTCAGCTCTCGGTAGTCAATGCATAAACGCAGGCTCACATCCTTCTTTTTCACTAAGAGGACCGACGCACTCCAATTTGAACCACTTGGACGTATGTAACCCTGCTCTAGCAATTCCTGCAGCTGAACCTTCAGCTCTGTCATCTCCTTTGGCTCTACTCTGTATGGTGCACGGGACAGGTTTCACACCTAGCACCAGATCAATAGGGAAGTCGATCTCTCGCTGGGGTGGAATCTCAGGGAGATCCTTAGGGAACACATCCGCGAACTCTGACGCGATAGGAATGTCACTCAAACGGGAGTTCGGCTCTACGGCCTCCAATAGCGTGAAGAACAACTCCGCTCCCTTCTGAACCGCTTTGACCACTTGGAGAGCAGACATCAGTATCTTGCTCGATCCTCGCATACCAGCGAATTTGGTCTCGCATTCAGTACCCTGTCCCAGTGTGATTTCCTTCGAGTTGCAGTCAATACACGCACGCTGCTACAAAAGTCATTTCATGCTAAAGATCACGTCGAACTCGGATATCGGCAGTACAGATGCTTCCAACTTAAAATCATGATTCCCTATCTGCACCCGAACACAGTAAATCCTATCTGCACGCATCAAGCATTCGTTTGTCAGCAAAACATCAAATCCATTAGTTGATAAAATGGAAGACACTCTGATGCGCAATACGAAGTCCTTGGATAGAAAGGAATGAGAAGCGCCTGTATCGAACAGTGCTCTCGCCGGATAGTCCCAAATTAGGACAAAAACTAATTCAAACAAGTTAAGGAAGACACAAGGTAACAACTATATAAAGCAGTAAAAACTGTATACTATGTCGTACATGTCACCACGTCATTCTGTTTTATTGCCTCCTGTTGGCCAAGGTTGTAGACTCGAGGCTGTGCATGAGTATAATGGGAAGTTGTTGACTCAGTTGTTTTCCCCTTTTCAGCATAAGATGCTCCTGTCTTTTTCTCAGTCTTCGGCGGGTCACTGTGGCACTCTCGGGTGTAGTGCCCCACCTTGCCACATGTATAACACGCAAACGGGCCTCGACTCGAAGTAGCTCCAGAAGTAACGGTAGGAGGGGCTGGTCCAGACGACCTAGCCTTCTTGTTTCACCTTGCTGCGGAACCCATACTTCGAAGAGGTAGGCACCTTGTACTCTGGCTTCTTCACAGCCAAGTCCTTACTTTGCACTCTCCTCATGTCCTGATCCAAAGATCGGGCAGTGTTTACCAAAACCTGAAAGCCCTGAGTCATCGGGCCTGAGAGAAGCAACCTCAGGTCATCCCGCAGTCCTTCCTAGAATCTGTTGGTCTTTCGCTACTCGTCTGCAAACGTGAAGCCGGCGTACCGCCCCAACCTTGTGAACTCATGTAAATAGTCGTCAACGAAACCTTCTCTCTGGGTCAAGCGCTAAAACTGATTCTCCAACGCAATTCTCTACATGGAAGGGAGGTACCTGGCCAAGAACAGTCTCGAGAACTCTTCCACTGAAACGTCAGATAGCTGTCTGCCAACAAGCTGGTGCAACTCCACCTCATCCCACCATAGCCTTGTCTCTCCATCCAGTAGGAAAGTGGTTATGGTAACCTTCTGTGCTTCATCCGTCTCTGTCTCCATCATAGTTCTCTTTATACGGGAGAGTCAATCTTCGACCTGAGTCGGTGATTCCACTCCCGAAAATGTAGGAGGATTGAAGCTCATCACATGCTTCATCTGCTTTTCAGTTGCTCGCTTTGCCGCCAAAGGCTCAGCAGGCACTTGCCTCACAGTCACTGGCTCAACTACGACATCCTGCACTGGGGCCACCACAAGGTGTACTTGCTCTCTTGGTTGCGCATTGATCATAGCGAACACAGCTTCCACAACTAAACAGATTGTCTCGGCAGAAGGAAGAGGTGTAGGCACCTCCGCCGGTGCATTACTCTCTGCAGAATGCTGATTTCGGGACTGTTCAGCACCCCTTCTGGTCACCTATAGTTGCGCGACACACACTTTAGTGACTAAAATACATAGCAAACAACAAACAAAGGAATGCTCAGGTTCCACAAACAATATTTTTAACGTGTTTTATGTGTGTTTTTCATTTCTAAGTGGACATTCATGACTTCTTTTCATGTTATAATGACACCGCACATGAGTGTTCACCACCCCTTAAAAGGAATTCGACCATGAATTCAAATAAGGAAGAACGACACCAGAGTCTGATACCAAATTATATCACCCCCCATCCTGTCACGAATAATATAACAGAAGGTCCGGCCGGGGCCCCACGTCATATGAAACAGACAGACAGAAAAGTTACTAAATGAAACCATAAACCCTTAAAAGTTTAAAAACGCATCCTAACAAAGAGTTGCATTCTAGCGGAAGAATAAAAGGAATTATACAAAAACGACACCCAAAGGCGAATGTCCACTAACCATGACATTAGGAATGAAATAACAACATCAACATAGTTGGCCTTAAGGTCTTACATCAATAGCGTTTACCAAATAAAATGGTTTGCATACATCGGCACGCAGGCCGGCAACACATGAAAAATAACTAAACAAACAATTGGGCCTTCGAGGGTCAGCTCAGCAAGAAGGCGCTTCAACCCACTATTTCCTGCTTGGCTCCGCAACAAATGCAAACAAACATTCCACCAAGCGGTGGAAAACAAAGCAACGGTCAGCAAGAGCTGACCAAATTATAACGACCTCATCCCTTTCTCGGGGTGGTGGTGCTTCTTCCCTGCAAGCAGATTAGCATAATCACATAAAGCTAGAATGTGTCATTCAGCACCAAACACCACAAACGTTAGCACAACCGGCCCAACGTCTCGTGCACTCAGGGCACCTTATCTGTGTACTGGACTTCCCTGGGTCCCACCACCATCCTCAGTCCTGGACTGGATGACAATGCATTGAGCATTTTCTAGCCGTGAATCAAGATCCCCGGCTCTCTCATATGCCTGTAGCAACCCACCAGTTTCCTTAGGTAATTGCACTACACCACATAGTGCAGGTACAGTTCAGTCAAGCCCGTTTCTCAAATCGTCGTACCCAACACGCACGACGTGGGTCAACCTCCACTTGTCTGTTATTGCCTACATAACTGATTGTTATGTAACAAGGGTGACACTCGCGACCACCTGAGTTGGGCACTCAAGACGCACAACTCCACACACTAGCCCTACGGTATCCGAGAGACGGGCTTCGCACAAACACGACAAAACTCCCCGGGAGTTAATGCCGACGATCCAACGACCTCGTGCAAACATTAGGGTGTTTCCTGGAGCACACCTCCAGTACCCACTGCAGCTCCGTGCAGACCCCCAAATTCCAAACATACAACTTCCACGGAGTCTTCTCCTGCAACCCTAGAACATCACCAATTCAGACCAACATGTCCTGGATGGGCTTCACACATCATGCCTAAACCTGTATTCGCGCTTCCGGGTGCTTATGCAATTAATAGCGAGGATGTAAACATCGACCCTTCTGAGAGCACCCGTCATCTCCCACCCGTTGATGGAGAGGGACTTTCATGCAAATATGCTAATTAAGGGCTTCACCTATCCAAGAAGAAAATCGTTACCTTGATGTGCATCTGAGGCAAAAAGAACGCAAGATCCGGCTTGAACACGATTCGAGCTCCAAATCGACGTTTCGTGATCCCTATCCAAACTCAGTTGCTCACACCAACAGCTCGAACAGCCTCTGCAAGGCATGGCTCGGTCGGGTGAAGAAGAGGGACGAACGACCTTTCAGGCGGCGCACTGGATGTTCGGCTGCTGCCAACTGCGACAGGAGAGAGGGGGAGGGCTCTGGCTACTCTCCTTCTTCTGATTTCACCGAGTGAGAGAGAGAGGGAGTGCGGGATCGGGAGGGGGAAAATGCGGCTGAGAGAGAAAGAATGGGAGGGGAGGGGGTTTAGTTAGGTTTTATATAAAAACCCTGGCCCGAAATGCTATCTGCAGACCACATCCCCTAAACGCACCCCAAACTCATTTAATCTCGCGACACGATTTTTGGGGCGTTACAAGCTTACCGTTGATCCAGCGGTGGAATGAACGAAGGCTAGATGGAACAATGAGACAGTGCAACCTTCTGTAGAGCAAGGGTAGAGGAGAAGATGTTAATGACTGAAACGTAAACTTGTGCGGGAACGATATCCGTTTTAGATTTATGGAGTCAGAATCAGAAATTGAAATCAGATGTAAAAACCATATATGGAAATCAGAAAGTGAAAATGGAAACAAAAATCGTGATATTACCTAGATCCGACGGCGGAAGGAAGAAAGATCCTGTGAGTGATGTATTTGTTGGAGAGATGTTCGATGAGTCGCGGAAAGGCGCTCTGAGATCACAGGAAGGCGTTTCGTCATTTTGCTTAGGTATAAGAATCAGAAGCAGATCAATGAGAAGAAAATCGAGAACTTACCTAGATCCTGGCGTGCGATCTTGTTGTCGAAGAGATGCCGGAGGAAGGAAGATTTGTGGGCAGGGGCGACACTTTGAAGTAACGGAAGGCGTGCGGCGTTTGCTTGGCCCTACGTGAGTGCAAATTTAAAAAGTTAAGGCATAAGGAAAAGAGAGAACACAAAAACAGTCTCCTTTTGAATATTATAAGACTCCGTTCGTTTCGCGGGAATTGAGATGCAAGAATTGGATTCCTGCAAGAATTGAAATTCAAGTCAATTTCAATTTTGTTGTTCGGCTAACTGCAGGATTTCTGTCATCAGAATTGGAATTGATAATTCTGATGTTCGGCTGTATGTCAGATTTCAACGGTTGGAATTGAAATTTTAATTTTATAACATTAAAATTGACAAAATATTTTTTTTATTTAAATAGAAACTAACATCAACAAATAAGTGTCTCCCATCACCAAAGTTCACAAAATTAAAAACATAGTTTATGAGATAAGATATTTCCCTTTACACCTACGGGAGAGTCTACATTTCACATAATAAAACATTTAATCCCCCAATCTCCCCTTCTCAATGCAATAAGAATGACCTCCCTTGCCACCTAGCTACTAATTCCCACCGCATGGCAGTCGACATAATGTGGGTTTCCTAGCAACATTTAACTTTTCAAGAAGAAGAAGGAGGAGGAGGAAGAAGAAGAAGGAGGAGGAGGAAGAAGAAGAAGGAGGAGGGGGATTAGGAGGAGGAGAAGGAGAAGGAGAAGAAGAAGAAGAAGAAGAAGAAGGAGAAGGAGGAGAAGGAGGAGGAGGAGGAGGAGAAGGAGAAGGAGAAGGCGGAGGAGAAGGAGGATGAGGAGGAGGAAAAAGCAAGAAGAAGAAGAAGAAGAAGAAGAAGGAGAAGAAGAAGCAAAAGCAGAAGCAGAAGCAGAAGGAGAAAAAGAGGAGAAGAAGGAGGAGGAAGAGGAGGAGGAGGAGGAGGAGGAGGGTTGGGGTGTGTGGGCTAGCGTTAAGAGCTTACATCAAGGAGGTCGGGGGATCGAGCCCCCGCCTCAACAACCCGTCGCACCGAGAACACGTGCGGAGAAGAGTTGGGGTGTGTGGGCCGCGACCCTATTACGGGAGGGGGGAAAAGCCCGTTCGGGAGCGTGGAAAAGCCCTGCCGCCCGACCCTGGTGCGGGGAAAAGCCCTGCTGCCAGGCCCGACCCGTAACATAAAAGTGCGCACTTTTATGTTACGGGCCGGGCCTGGCAGCAGGACTCTTCCCCGCACTAGGGTCGGGCGGCAGGGCTTTTCCACGCTCCCGAACGGGCTTTTCCCCCCTCCCGTAATAGGGTCGCGGCCCACACACCCCAATCCTTCTCCGCACATGTTCTCGGTGCGACGGGTTGTAAGCTCTTAACGCTAGCTCTTAACGCTAACTCAGTTGGTGATGTGAGCTAGCGTTAAGAGCTTACATCAAGGAGGTCGGGGGATCGAGCTCCCGCCTCAACAACCCGTCGCATCGAGAACACATGCAGAGAAGGGTTGGGGTGTGTGGGCCGCGGCCCTGTTACGGGAGGGGGAAAAAGCCCGTTCGGGAGCGGGAAAAAGCCCTGCCGCCCGACCCTGGTGCGGGGAAGAGCCCTGCTGCCGGGCCCGGCCCGTAACAGGATGCTAACTAATAGTCTAATCTTTTAGAGTAGGCATTGGACTGGGTGACGGAACCGACCCTCAATTGCATCTCATACAAAAAAGCACATCTCTTGAGATTTAATGTAATTACCCATCTTCGTTTTTTTCTCGAGTGCATATTTCCTCTCGTTCATAATAATCTTCTCAACATTATTTCATTCATGCTTTGATAGATGACATATAATGTCATTTTATCATTCCTCCTGGCATGTCTTGCCATCAAGGATGTACTCTTGTGACATCTCTTGTAGCAAGCCTTTGTTTGGCAATCAATGTTTCATTCTCCGCTAGTTCTTTGTAACCCATCTCAGTAACATTCCAAGCGTCTTGATATTCTATCAACGCCTTCATTTGGATAGCCCTTTTTTATTGTTGTCCTTCGAGGAACCATGAATTGCATCATAACATTCATTCTCAAGACCTTCTTTTCTTTCACTCAGTCTTTCTATGTTCTCTATGTTTTTGAATGTTTCACAACTTCGTTTATTTCCTTCTTTTTTTCAACCTTATTTACTCCTCTTCTCTCTTTCTATTTCTCCTTCCGCCTTTCTCTTTCGTAGTACTACAGCCAAGCTGCTTTCTTTTTTGTTGCACTCGAACTTCATGAAAAACACTTTATTCCGAGACCATTGATTTAAAAAAAACCAGTTTTTTCAAATCAACGCTTTTCTTCTTCTCCTTTTCCACCTCACGTTTCCGCAAAACCTCGGTCATTGTAGCTCTGTGCCTTAAGTGGGACTTCCAATCACTTCATTGGAATCTCTTCAGATCACTTTGACTGTGGCTTTGTGATGCGGAGCAGAGACGAGCACGAGCTTTGGGCTCGTTCGGGGCTGATTTGGCGACTTACCATATATGGCGTGCCCGGATCGACGATCGGACCTCGCGGTTGCGTCTGGCACGTCGCCGCGAGTCAAAAACAAATATTAGTTTATTTTTTTGAGTTTATTTTCATGTTTTTAGTGCCCGATCCAACCGGTCAATCATAGTCGTTGATGATGAAGGCCTATGTTGTTCTTTTCTTATAAACATTGGTCTAAGAGGCTGAATCAAGTCATTGCAGAATTTGGAGAAGAAGTATTCTCGGATACCAGCGATCCCTCTCCGGTGCCGACGCCATGGAACCCTAGGTGACGACTCCTAGGCCGCCAAACTTCCCCCCAAGGTAACTCCTACCCCCACCTTCGTTTTCACCCCTCATACTCCATTTCCCACCACCGGAATCTCCCAAAACTCCTCCCTGCAGCCACTCGGCATCCCTTCCCGGTTTTCCCCTTCCTCCCTGTACCGCCGCCTAACTCCCCTTTTTCTCCCTGTACCGCCGCCTCCTCCTTCCTCAGCCCAGGCCGCCAGTCACCTTTCCATCTCCCCAGCCCACCGCCGCCCCCCCCCCCCCACCCACCAAAACCGGCCACCCCAATGGTCTATTTGCCCTAGCCGACCACCCTCACGCTTTCCCTTCGTGGAACCACTCACAAACAACTCTAATTCTCTATATCTATTCAGATCTGAGAATTTCGCTCCCGATCCATTATTTCCACCGCTCATACTTTCCATTTTGCCCGGATCCGCCCTTAAATAGCGGATCTACCCACCCCCGACCCGGATCTACTTATTCGTGTCCGGATCCACCGTTTTACTATCTGTTACCACCGTTTTCCATCGAGGGTAGCCACCGTCACCGTCGTCTCGCCACCGGTTCCATCTCCGATCGCCGATCTACATATCCGGCCCTCCAAATCTTCAGTGTCTCGGTTCATCCCTCTACTTTGTGAGTGTTTATGATATTGTAATATTTGATTCACATTTGCATTTGGTAATTTATCATATCTTGCTGTGATATTTTGTTAGTGGAAATTTGTTTTGGTGCACTAATAGCTTGCAGGAGAAAACATCCACCGCGTGCTTTGCTTTGGCCCTCCAAGCGGAGGAAAGCCACGCCACTTGCCTAAATAAATAATTGCTTTTCAATTCAAATATTTGCGTGGTGCTAAAATTTTCATTGCTTAAATTATTTGTCAAATACCGATCATTGCATTGCATGTAGAGTTGGATTAGCGTGTCACCCTTGCACGATCACCTAGCATTGTAGGTTTTGTGCACCACTAACCTACCCCTACATCACTTTGTACCACTTTGTCGGCAGTTATCAAAAACAATTCACAAATGGGAGAGCAGAGCGAGTTTATGGGAAAGGGAGGTAACGTGGAAGAAAATCATGTACTGATTTTCTATCTCTCAAGTATTAATAGCATATATGAATAACAACTAGATGCAGGAACTTTTTAGATCTTTTCAGATTCAAAAAACAAGCATATGGTTTAGTTTATTTTTCAATTTCTTGATGCATTACAGTTATCTGTTTGGTATACATTTCTCATTGATGAAACCATGAAATTATTTTGAGTTGCAGGGTCTTTGGATTGGAATTTCTTGTGCCCTCGGAGTACAGGTGCTGTTGCTTTTTATAATTACATTATGCACCGACTGGGAGAAAGAAGTAAGCATCTCTAATCTCTCTCCATTATGTGGATTTAGATGCTTGTTATCCATATGAATGTAATTTATTCCATCAATTAATTAATATGGTAGATCTATGCATATAAGGAGAATTGTTTATGGAAACTTAGCTCAAAAACAGCTAAAATACGTATTGAAACTATAAATATTTAACAATAAACCAATCCTAAACCAAAATAGTAGCTTGAACTCAAAATTCATTTTTCTTAGCTACAATCACATAGAAAGTTTTTCTACATGATGGTTTACTATAAGTCTATAACTGATGTAAGATAATTAAAACCACCTTAAGTCTTCCAATTTGTTGAGATGTCTCGACTCTTATAAGTATGTTCAACTAACCCCCTTTCATTCTATGCCCCTTGTTCAGCTGATCCCTATCCGTTGAGCATATCGACTAACAAAGTCTTAAAATAATCCTCGGCGAACTCACTTGCTCAAATTTCATCTAAATGATCGGCTGGCGAGAAGCGCCCCTAGTTCCTGGCCCACAACTATATATTTCGGGCTTCTTCTAGAATTTTCTAGTATGACGTACTTCAAGAAATTCACATGTATTGTTCAGTGTTATATATGTAAGATTACCTATGTGATTCAACTCGTAGGAGTCCGATAGGGTGATTAGTATATAGATGTGACTCTCTAGGTCCAAGTGTGACAAGTGGTTTAAGTTAGATCGGGGTTTCTAGTCACGATCCTCTTGATGGGAGGATGGACGGCCGCGATCGTTCAGGGTTTTGCTTAAGGCCCTGGATGTGGGGTATATAAGGGAAAAACCTAAGCCCATCACTAGGTTTTTCATCCGGCTCATTCTTTCCCCAAAACATCCAGAAGCCCGAGCCGTTTTTCCTGCAGGGTGCGAAATCCCGGATCTAGGGTTTTTGCCGATCGCCCTTCCTCGCATCCCGTGGTATTCGACGCAGTCCGCCGTCCAGAGCTCTGCTTCCGCATCGCCATCCCGCCGGAGTTGCACGCCAGTTTTCGTCTCCGGCAAAGGAGTCGTCCGCCGTCTAGCCGCTCCACCGCATCGCCTTCCAGCGACAGGTTAACCATCCAGATCCCGTCGCCATTCTCGATTCGACCGGTGCTCGGCATCGTCGGCCTCCAGCAAGACCACCACCGTGCAGCAGCAAGACCACCACCGTGCAACAGCTCTGCTCCCAGATTTTGACCTAATGTCAGGAGGTATAATCCCTATATTCGATCTCTGTTTCTTCCGCTGCGCCCTAGGCTTTGCCCTAGATCCAGTTATATGCGTTTTACAATATAATCTTTGTTCGGTGTATGATTTGACATGTTCCAAATTCAACAAACTATCATTTCTTCTCACTGTGGCCCTATTTGTTTATGGTGAACATCGACTGCCACCCATGGGCGTAGCCCCATTTGGGTGAACCGCATAACTTCCCTGTTGCATGTGATTTTATGTTTCTATTATATTTCTTTCTTTGCTCAATTACCTATAACACAATTCATAATTATTTATTCTTTAACTATGGAGTGAAATCCTAACTGAAAGTGTCCCAAGTTAGTGTTTTCTATGCATGCATTTGCATATCAAATATTAATATTTTTGTTCTAATTTATTTATGTTCAACATTCTCTATAATACTAACTTTAGGAATCTGAGCAGCATCCAACCAAAATTAATTAGTTGTAGGAGGGGGAAAGTTTATTAATTGCACAAGGCCACAAATTTTCCCATGTGGGACCATATTTATAACACTCACCGGCCTCTAACTCGTATTCTTGTAGTACAAATTATTAGAATCTAACAATCCAACCTATAGCATGCTCCACCACGTGTAGAGGATCTTAGGCCTCTAACGCATGAACTTTTCTAATGACGTGAGATTCAATCATTGGGCTTAGTCTGCTTAGATACTATGTCAAAATCCGAGCATCCATACTAAGGCTCCATTTGGGGGGACTTATTTTCACCGGTCAAGCGCTTACGACCGCATGAACCGGACCTTGGTCGTAACCGCTTGACCGGTGAAAATAAGTCCCCCAAACGGAGCCTAAAGCATATTAATCCTAGGTGGAGGGGCTCTAGATCTATATCAAATGCATAAGGCTACATCAATTTCCCAATGTCAACTTAAATTCTCAACACCTACTTCATTTATGTTTCCAAATTTATGCCCACAATGATGTTTTTTTTGCAGGCAAGAAAGGCTAGGGATAGAGTACATAGCCATTCCATCCAAGTAGATTTGGCAACATAATAAGGAGGCAGATGCAGCTGCGCGCATTCCAAGCAGCGCTCAGGGATATGCAATAAAATTTTTTGAAACGAAAAGCTATTTTTTCCTGAATGTGTATTTTCATATGTGTTTCTGGTTCTGTAAATCAAAAGACATTCCTGCCATTGAAAACCTTGGTGAAGCTGATGCACAGTAGTATTGTTGAGAAAAACCTAAATCTGGTATAAAACAAAAAATTGTTTAGAATTTTCGAAGTAAAGAGACAATATAGATCACCTGCTTCCTCCCAATGTTATATTGAAGCATTTCATTTGAGCGTCTTCGGCGAAACTCGGTCTCCGCCATTGTAAGACCTGGGGTGCGAGAACCCTAGGGCGGCGGATTGCTCTCTGTGAAGAAGAAATGATTTGAATCGCCGCTCAGTTGATAGGGTGGATTGAAATCCATGTCTAATGCAGAGGCAACACCGCACGCGGGAAACGTTGGAGGGGCATACTCGCATCTTTAGGCTATGTTTAGGAGTCTGTTTTGACTTCATTCCGTTGACTGGAGGAAAGGTGTTTGAGAACAATTAAAATGTTGTCATTTCAAAACGGTCGGTTTAAAACCTACTTTTTTCTCCGTTTTGAAAAGGTCAGGGAGACCTCCATTTTGTCTTTCAAAACGGTCGTTTGGAATATTTTTTTAATTTAATTTTATTTTACTTAATCAATTTAACCCTAATAAAAAAAATAATTATATCCATAAATTTGTAAAAAAAATTATAAATATAATACCTAATTTTGTTTTTAAAAATTCAGAAAAAATTGATCCGAAATAAATAAAATTCATGTGAAGATAATTTTGAAAAAAAGTTAAACTGTCACAGAAACTGAGATTACCCAAACAAAGCCTCAGTTTTAAAATCACAGTTTTTAAAATACAGTTTAGCATCTCCTTTTTGAACTTCCCCCTTTTAAAACGACACCGGTATCCCAAACAGAGCCTTAGTGGCGGCCCGCATGTGTAATTAATTATATTATTTTGAGTATTTTCAATTACATATCTTTCACTATTATAGCAGAAAAGTTGTCTTTGGTGCAACATTCAAAAATATCAATTATGCCCGCATTGTTATATTTGAATGACTTGACATATATTATAATTTATTTCAAATAAATTAAAATACAATGTTCATTCAAGTAATTACACTATCAAAAAATTAGAAGTAATGATGAAAATTCATTTAAATTCAGGAAGTTTTTTAGTAGAGCCAAGCTTTTAAAAACTGGATCGGACCGGCCGGTCGGACCGTCGACCGGACACCTATCTGGTCCGGTCCATGTACAAGAACCGGATTATCCATGAACCGCCCGAAAACCGGAGAACCGGGCGGGTCAATCGGAAACCCGGGAACCGTGGTCGGTTCCCCGAAACCGGGCGGGCAAAAATTCGGATTAAAATGGGGATGGTAGGATTCGAACCAAACACCTAAGAGATATTTCCAAAGCCCCCTTCCAGCAGACCAATATATCTATGTTAAAAACAAAGGAACTATATTATATTATTATATATATATATATATATATATATATATATATAATCATATTTATTAATAAATAACATCAAACATTTTTATATTCTAATATTGTTATATATATAACGGACAAACGGTTCGACCCCGGTCGGACCGGTCGGATCTTGAACCTTTGAACTCACCGGTTCGATCTCCGGTCCGGTTCTCAAAACCTTGAGTAGAGCTCATACACATATTATGATTGGTTGTCATTAGGCATGTCAGTGGTCTATTCAAGAAAGATTGTCATGAGTCATATCAGTGATATTTTCAATGTGATGATATTAAATCAATCAACTTTATTAAAGTCAAAATTAATATTTTTAAGTCAAAACGTATATTGTTTTACAAAATAAAAATTGTAATATTTATGTATATTTTTTACGGTCATTTTGAGTACTCATATGTATATGTTGCGGGCGAAATCCGTCTTGATGGGGCGGGCGAAACCTGTCGTCGTCGGTCGGATACTGTCGGGAATTATATATATTATATAAATATATATTATATTATATTATATAGGCGCGAAGCCCGCAGCCGCGACTGGGTACGCCATCACTTGTATATATACTATTTTAGGTATGCCTAATGTAAGATGGAAGATGGTTCGGATGAAAATTTTTTAATGTTTTTTTAGAAAAGTTAATTGTTTTTAATTAAAAATAATTATAAATAGTAATTAGAATATTTTTACAAATATTTTATGATCATCTCTACTATGAGTTACCCAATTTTTCCCTGGTCTGGAGAATTAGACCGTTTTAGCTCGAAATTGGACCTGACGCACAAACAGTCAAAGAAAAACAATAGCAAATGACAAAAGTCTTTTTTTTGATGTGAAAAACCCTGAAAGGGTGAAAAATCACATGGTCGGATTTGTGTCTAACCAAAATCCACTATTTCGTCGGAAATTACAAGAGTTCGGGGTGAATTCCCAGAGAGTGATGTGCCACCTCTTTATCACAAGTACAAAGTATAAAAATGATGGAAAAGAGACTAAGTTCTCAGAGCCTCGATGGAAGCGGTCTGTCCTGAAATATTTCTAAGTTCACGGAACATCGATGAAAGCGTTCCAACTAAGAAAAATCTCTAAGTCCACAAAATCTCGATGTAAGCACTCATGCTGAAGCGGAGCCTTGGTGGGAGCGCTCCCCGGAGAAGAACGTCGTGTCTTGGAAACTTGATGGTGCCTTTTTGCTAGAAGGGGAGCAAAGCGAATTCTTGAGTAGAGGATCGGTCTAAGTCCCTGACATCGCCGGAAAACCTCAGAGCTCTTTCTAGCATTTGAAGTTGTTTGTCTTCAAATGAAGGCATGATGGCCTTTTATAGTTTTCTGGAGGGTCGCATCTGTGATTGCATCGGGGCAGGATTTGTGCAGACGAATGACGTCGCTCCGTTTCGATCACTTGAATCACCAAATTTAACGAAATAACGAAAGTGCCTCACGGGCGGTTCGGGCAGTCCGGGCAGGGTTCCCAACGATGATGGTCAGCGATGGTCGGAGGTGGCGGTCACGGTCGGCGGTGGCCGTTGGCGCGTGCACCTCTCGCGCCGGATGGAGGTGGCGAATAACCTTTGTTCAATTGCACTTTAGGGGGAACTGGGTCTGTCTGGATAGAGGTGGTGAAGAACCTTCGTTCGATCGCGCTTTAGGAGGACATGGGTCAGTCCGGATGGTGAAGGCGAAGAACCTTTGTTCGATCGCGCTTTAGTAGGACCTGAGTCTGTCCAGATGAAGGTGGCAAAGAACCTTTGTTCGATCACACTTTTGGAGGACCTGGTCCGTCTGGATAGAGGTCGTGAAGAACATCAGCTCGATCATGCTTTAGGAGGACCTGGGTCAGTGCGATGAAGGTGGTGAAGAACATTTGTTTGATCGCGCTTTAGGAGGACCTGAGTCCATACGGATGGAGGTGATGAAGAAACCTTTTTGTTCGTGCCTCAGGAGAACCAGAGTTCGTCTAAGTGAAGGTGCAGATGTACCTTTGACCATCTCGCCTGAAATGTGCAGAAGAGATTTTGTCCATCTCGCCTAGGAGGTACAGAAGGGCTTTCGCCGATCTCGGCTTTGGAGGATCCATCTTATCGAGATGCCCTGTAAAGAGAGCGCAAAATTCCCTACAGCTTGGGGGAAAGATGCCCGACAGTGAGAGAGTGAAATGCCCTACAACGCGGGGGCAAAATGTCCTATAGTGTGGGAGCGAGATGCCCTACAATGCGGGAGAGAAATACCTGGCAGCGTGGAAGCGGGATGCCCTACAACACGGGGGCAAAACGCCCGATATCATGTGAGTGGGATGCTCTACAATGCGAGGGCAAAACGTTCAACAACATGGGATCGGGATGCCCTACAACGCGAGGGATAAACACCTGATAGTGTGGGAACGGGATGCCCTGCAACACAGGGGCAAAACGACCAACAACGTGGGAGCGGGATGCCCTACAACGCGGGGGCGAAACGCCAGATCGACAGCGTGGGAGCAGGATGTGATGTAATGCGGGGGAAAAACACTCGGTGGCGTAGGAGCGGAATGCCCTGCAACATGAGGTCAAAACGCTCGACAACATGGGAGCGGGATGCCCTGCAATGCGGGGGCAAAACGCCTTACAGCGTGGGAGCGGGATGCTCTGTAGTACGGGGGCGAAACACCCGATAGTCTAGGAGCAGGATGGTTTGCCTCATAGATGACCCATTTTTCTTGTCACTTGGATTTGACACCAGAGCTTGTGGTGTTCGCCTCAAGATCTTGTTTTGGAGGGTCTTGCGCGGCCAACGAAAGTCAAAAAGCAATTACAATATTATAAAAATGAGATACATAAGCGTGCGCGCAAGTTCATCTTGTGGTTTATTATGTCGAAGGAAAAGCATGAAGTTGAGATGCGGACATTGCAAGTGATACTTAGGGGAGGGCCCCCGCTCATGATCTCTGGCTTATCTGCATCGGGTCGTGGCGTGACCTTTAGCTGGATTGTCGTTCTGGGGTGCGGGCTTGCTTGGGGAGGAGTCTTGCACAAAGCTTCAAGGAGACCTTGTTGGATGAGGTGCTCGATCTTGTCCTTCAACAGGTTATAACTCTCCGTCTCGTGGTTCTATCAGCGATGGAAGTCACAATATTGCGACTGGTTTCCTATGTTTGGCGCGAGGGGCTCAGGCCCGCTAAGCTCATCATTGTCTAAGATAGTAAGGAACACGTTGGTTTGGGTGGTGTTCAAGGGAGAGTAGTCCGGATGAGGACGAGTTCCTGGGTCTCGGCATGGATTATCTTGATACTCGTCATTTCCCCTGGACCTCGGGGTGGATCCGGATCCCTCTTCCTCTTCGTGTATCCTTTGCATCGTAGATGGTGTGCCTTAATTGCCTCATCTGCTATGAGGTGAGCCTTGACTCGGTGGATGAGGTTGAGGTAGTTGGGTACCGTTTCACTCATTATCTTGGAGTAGAAATTTCCTGGCTTGAGTCCTCAAGGAAAGTGCCACATGGGAGCTTGGGATTGACCCACGGAATCTGTCGTGCCTCCGTAGTTAAGCGACGAAAGTAATCCTCAAGTGATTCCTACTCGGTTTGTTGGATCCCCGAGAGGTGCGAGGGGTCTCGAACGATTCGCTAGTTGACGATAAACTAATATATGAAAAGTTGAGTTAGCTCTGCGAAGTTCTTGATTTCTCTCTTTCATAGAACAGAACTAGGGGCGAGATTCTTCTTTCAGCGTTGTCAGGAACACTTAGCATAAGAGCTGGTCTGGGGCATTGTAGATGTGCATGATATCTACAAAGTGTCTAATGTGATCAAGAGGGTCACATGACCCATCAAATGTCTCGAAGTTAGGGGGCTTGATTATGGGGGGGGGGCGATGTGCTAGGACCTGCAAAGCTAGAAGGGAGACGTGGTGATCGGGGCATTGCCCATTTGTGTCACAGTGCGCCCCATGCCAATACTCCTTACTCAAGTGTCTCACTTCTTCATGAGTGAGTCCTCTATCGATCGGAGTGACAGCTTCTTTTGTCGCATGAAAGATTTCATGTGCACACCTAAAAAGTTCGTGAGAGATTGCGGGGTGCGTGGAGCTGTCAACACCAGATGATTTGTCTTCAATGGGATCCTTAGAGCAAGCAGTGTATTTGGGCATTGTTTGACTCAGGATCTGTGGTGGTTGATTGTAACACCCTTATCCATCATATAACATATAACAGTAGGTCCGGTCGGGACTCGACGACATACACTACAAACAGACCGAAGAGACACTAAATGAAATCATTCATCCAATATAACGCATCCTACACAGAGTACATTCTTGCGGAAGTGCGTTAAAGGTTGAAGAGTAAAGAACCCAAACCATAGAATGAATGTCCACTAAAACACAAAGTAGGAATGAATACATACACCAAAACTTTGGCCTTAAAACGCTATCTGATCCTTCTTGAGTTTTGGGGCGTTACATTGTTCTCCTGGTGCGATATTTGCGTTGGGAGCGCGATGAGCCCATAAGTTTCTCAGCAAGGCGAGCGTCTTTGCATGGCTCTCCCTTATCAGGCACTTGTATTCTTCTCCTCATGCTTGGGATATAGTGATGGTGGATCCTCCTTGAAGCAAGGCATTGCCCGCGGGTAAGTTGGTGGGGGCTGGATTGGTATTCTCCTCTAGTGTCATGTCACTGACAGTTTGTGCGCTTTTCTTTGTCATTGTTGTTGGTCGAGCGTGCTTGCGCGATGCAAACATTTTTTCTATGGCGTTGTTGCGGAGTTTGAGAACACTTTCCCACAGACAACGTCAAACTGTTGCGGGTCACCCGATTTTCCCCGGTCTAGAGAATCAGAGCGCTTTAACTCAGAATTGGACCTGGCGCGCAAACTGTTAGAGAAGAACAACAGTAAGTGACAAAATGCTTTTTTGACGTTGAAAACCCGAAAAGGGTGAAAAACCATGGGGTCAGATTTGTGTCTGACCAAAATGATGGAAAAGAAACTAAGTCATTGGAGCCTCGATGGAAGTGCTCCGACCTGTAATATTGGTAAGTCCACGAAAACTCAATGGAAGAATTCCAACTGAGAAAAATCTCCAAGTTCACGGATCCTCGATGGAAGCGCTCCTGCTGAAGTGAAGCCTTGGTGGGAGTGCTCCCGCAGAGAAGAACATCGTGTCTTGGAAACTTGATGGCGCCTTTTCGCTAGAAGGGGAGCGGAGCGAACACCTGAGCGGAGGATCGGTCTAAGTCTCCGACCTCGTCGGGAAATCTCAGAGCTCTTTCTAACCTCTGGAGTTGCTTGTCTTAAAATGAAGGTCTGAGGACCATTTTATAGTTTTCTGGAGAGTCACGTCGGTACTTGCGTCGGGGCGGGATTTGTGCTGGTGAATGTCGTCGCTTTGTTTCGGTCACTTGGATCGCGTGTGTGGGTGTGTTGCGCTTGGGTGCTTTCGAGCCTTTGGGGGAGCGCGACTTTTTGCACGTGACTTGTCCGGTCAGGATCGTCGGGTTGGTTTTCCCCATGTGTCCCCGGTGCAAGTATTACTGGTTTGACTCAGAAATTTTCAGGGGGAACCCCATCAAAATTTATGTATAAAAAAAAATTTAAGAGTAAAATTTGGCCGGACATTGACCTTTGTTAAAATCAGACTGGAAATCCGATCAGAGATCGCATCATTCTGACTGTCCGATAACAAATTTGATGGATAGACTTTTACCTGCACAGAAGCATGGTATGCCAGGCGTACCTAAAAATTACTCGACCAGGACAGTACCAAGACACTAGAGTGCCACAACATGATAACACTCTCACGGCTCACAACCACATGCCTGATACCTCCTCTCTAGGGGTGAGCATGAAAAACCGCAAACCACAAAAACCGCCCGCACCGTAAAAACCGCACCAATTTTTAAACCGCACCGCGTAGTTTAGGTGTGGTGCGGTTTTAAACTTTTACAAACAGAGTGCAATTCGGTGAGGTGCGGTTTTTGGATTTTGAAAACCGCAAAAACCGCATCGCACCGAATATTTTGTGTATTTGATTTTTTATAATTATGTGACGTCACATTTAAGTATATTAAGTAAGAGTTGATATATTTATACGATATATTACCGTCAGAGTTATTATAATTAGGTGAGATATTTTGCTGAATCATCTCTTTCACACACACTATAGTGAAATAAAAGCTTAAAACTATAATGAAAATATGATGTACACATTAGTAGGAATATGTTAAGATATGACACAATGACGACAAATGATCTATATAGTCGACCACACTATGGTGGGATAAAGGTTTGAGTGTTGTTGTATCTCTTTCACACACAAACAACTTGGATATCAATTAGAACAGTCTTTTTAATAATCCAAATTAAAACAAAATATTGCATAAGAAGTGTTGATATATAACAATGAATGAATCTCCTGCAACAAAGTTTAGCGTGAAAATATTTGTCTATAAGACATGATCTTCACAAAATATTATATAGTTCATAAGTTGTTATGACATCTCCAAAAAGAAAGATAAATAACTGCATCAAAATTTATGAAAATGAAATCACCTATTATAAGAAAATAATGTAATTTAATACAATAAAGAGAGAAAAATAGCAAAACATAAAAAAACTCATAAATTATCAAGCAACATTCATAGTTTTGATGCTTACATGTAGTCTACGTAAAATACATGTTAAAAACAGCACCGAAACCGCAACCGCACCGCAAAAAACAGCACCAAACCGAAACTGCACCGCATAATTTCGGTGCGGTGCGGTTTTGCTTGGGCAAAAACCGAGCCCTTACGGTGCGGTTGCAGTTTGGGCCAAAACCACACCAAACCGCACCGTGCACACCCCTACTCTCTCCATTCTCTCTTTTTGATTTTCTCCTTTCTTCTTAATACTTACTTATTTCATTTGACAGGCAAATATGACAACCCTAAAAATAGAGCGTTGTTAGGAGCACACCTATTTTAGATACTAGCACGCCATTGATATTGGCACACCACAAAATTTTTTTTTCAACCCAACTTTTTATGAGCGCACCGACTTGATATTTTTTTAAAAAAATTCTTCTAATGAGCATAAAAAATTCTTTTAATGAGCATAATACAATTATCCCAAAATGAAATAAAAGTAAAATGACATCATAAGTTCATCCATCTAAAACATATGTAACCCAAAATACAGAACATCAACCCAATGACGGCATGATACATTGCCCGAACATAAGTTTTCTCATTTTTGTATCGTACTTGACCTGTAATCTAGACGGGAGAGCAGCGGCGGCAGGCGGGAGAGCGGTGACGGCAGGCGGGAGATCGGCAACGGCAGGCGGGAGATCGGCAGCGGCAGGCGGGAAATCGGCTATGAAATCGTTGTTTTTGGGTTAGGGAGTAGCGTGAACGTAGGGGTGCTCATAAGGATATTTACTAATCCTTAAAAATAAGTATTATTTTGATTTTTGATGTGTTATTATCCTAAATAGATGTGCTCCTAACAACACTTTAAAAATATATGAATAATCAACGGAGGTCGGGCTGGGGTACGGGGACGTGCGTGATTCCTTATACATTATCATAAGAGTATAATGTGTGATGTGTCCATTCTTGTTTTTTATAGAATATTTGAATTTAAAATTTGATATTTAGCTGTGTGAAATAATTAAGTAAGAACAAATAGAATTTGTTAATACTACTTTTCAGTTAGGCAAAATTATTAAATTGATCCCTAAACTTTGGGATCTTTTTTAAATCAGTCTCTAAACTTTCAAATGATTCAAATAGATCCATAAACTATTAAAACCAGTTCAAAGTAATCTCAAATTAGTCCCTATGAGGGTAGGCTCATTGTACTGGTTTTAATAGTTTAAGAACTTATTTGAATCATTTGAAAGTTTAAGGACTGATTTGAAAAAGTTCCCAAAATTTAGGGACCAATTTGATAATTTTGCCTTTCAGTTATAGCTTATAAGAGAAAATTCAATCACAAGAATTACTAATTAATGTGATCACATGTCTATCTAATTTTCTTAGCTTTCACTTTTGAACATTCTCATTATGATTTAAATATCTCAGTCACATTATCTTTTTAGAAATATATATCTATAGTTTTTAGACAAGAATTGGGACAAGGCTAATAATAAAACTCAGGGTTTTCCTCAATTTCAATTTTGCCTTCAATTTTTATCATTATTTATTATTTTTATTATTTAGGGGTGTTTGAATGTATTAGTCAATTGGTGGCTAACTGAAGATGTTAGTCTTTTTGATGAATATAAGTAGTTGTGCTTAGTAGTATTGATCAACAGAGGCTACGGAACACATAGTCCTCACTTTATTTACATTATTATATTGTGGTGGCAAATTTGTGATTTCGGCTTTCTTCCGCTAGGGTCTTTCAAATATAATACAAAACGAATTTGTGAATTTTGTTCGCATCTCACATATAATATACGAGCATCTTCGCACGGGCTACGTCAGTGCTCGATGCTCTCGGGCGGGGCTTCGCCCGCGCTTGATGCTTTGGCTGGTCTTCGGCCGCATAGAAGCGGGCTTCGCTCGCTTCTACGCAATCTACCATCTCGGCGCCGCACCCGCCACTCGCGGCCCCCGGAACTCTATGGTTATTTGATTTTGCTCCGGTGGGCCGCGAGTGGCGGGTGCGGCGCCGAGATGGGGGATTGCATGTAAGCGTGCGAAGCCCGCTTCTATACTGCCGAAGACCACCCAAAGCATCAAGCATGGGCGAAGCCCGCCGGATGCGGCCGAAGGCCGCCCGAGAGCATCGAGCACGGGCGTAGCCCGTGCGAAGATGCTCGTATATTAGTATAGATAAATAGTATTATATATTATTAATATAGAATATAATATTATATATAATATTATTAATAATATGATATATTAATATATCATATTATTAATAATACATAATATATAATATTGTTTTTGTAATTTATTTTATAATTTATTAATATAAATTTATAATTTGAATTGTTTTTATAATTTTGAATTGTTTATATATGACATTCTCCATAAAAAGTTTCCAAGTCAAGTGAATGGTATACGACCGAAAACGCACAAGAGAACCAACCCAAGTAGGTGAACCGTGCGCGCGGACCGTGCCCTCTCAAAGGGGTCCAAAAACACCCCCAATTCAAGACGCGCGCACGGACGACCCGCGCACCCTCACGGCGTGCGCGCGGCTGCATGCGCTCGCGACCAGCGTACTCTCGCGGTACCACCGCGCGCGCGAACTCTCAGGTATTACATATATTTTCGAACTAGTTTAAAGTTTAACAATTCAAATGATCATTTAGAGTGAAATAATCATTCAAACCAAAACTTTAATAGTCTTTGAAATTGTACATTTAATATTCTAAACCGATCGAATTATATATTTATTATTAATCCAAAACCATGAAAACTGCCGAATTATATAGTTTTTTATCCTAAATCAGACGACAAAGCACTGTGCGTGCAGCTGGATTTGTAGAAGGGGGCTAGTTTGGGAACCTTTATTGAAAAGGGACTGGTCCTATACTTTTGATTTAATAAAGGGCTAGTTTGAAATTTTATCCGCTTAACTCTGCCTCCTCAAAAAATTTTAAATTAGTTATTTGTATTAAATGCTTACTAGTACTAACTAGTGAGCATAACATGGAGCTACATTTTTATTTAAACATTTACACAACTAAAGTGAAAGCGCGCCCATGGGCGCGCCCACACTCTCTCTCTCTCTCTTGGGTTTGGATGAATGGGCTCCGTTTAGCATTGTGATGGCGGTCATGATCATAATGGTTAAATTGTTATTTGTTAACATCATCTAAGAAATTTCATTCAATTTTATGTTCAAATTGATGATGTATGTTAGGTGATTCTTAACAAATGACGTTTTAACTCATTCGTTTACGACCATCATCACCGTGCCAAATGGAACCTAGGTGTTAAATTGGCTCGGAGATTGGAGATCACTCGAAGATTGGATTAATATATATTTTAATTACACATAATAATTATTTTAATTTAAAAAATAATTAAGTACTTTATATTTGTAACAAAACTAGACTTCCTTTAATTACTTGCTAATTTAAAATTGAGAAAATATTTTAAGAAAAAAGTCTTACAAAATATAAATGATTAATTCTGATGCTAAAGTTAATTAAGCTCTTAATAGTTAGGAATTTTGGTTTCTAAATTTTTTGCTAATTAAAATTAGCAAAAAATAGCTACTTGGCAAGGAATTTAATTCTTAATATTGTGGGCCGCTCGAGGCTCTAAGTAGATCATACTAACTGAATCGTCTTAACCCGTTGAGCGGTCGAGCGAGCAAATAGTCAGAAAAACATAGAAGAAAAAAGGAGTCTATTTTTGTCGTGGAAAACAAGAAAAGTGGGTGAAAAACAATATGGTGAATTCGGTGTCGGCCAAACTCCCTCTAAATAGCTTTCTTTTACAGGGCTTTCAAGGGGAAGCGAGGGTTACAGGTCGCTCCTCATTACAGCTTGAAAATAAGAGAGGAGAGATGTTCGAAGCCTGACAGGGCACTGCTAGAGAAACTAAGATCTTGCACGACTTCGAAGATCAAGAAGAATTCTGATGGAGAACCTGCGAAGATGGGGAGAGAGAGGGAGAGAGATTGTGGCGAACACATGAGGAAATTCCGGGGAAAGAAAAAGGGTCCAAATGAAGGAAATCAAAGGTTTATTTATTGATTTTTGGAGGGGCAATCCGTAAAGTTTACTTGATAACTATCAGTCGGACAAATAGCAGCAATACACGGAATTGAGTACGTGGATTGCCTATTTTACGAAAAAGATGACTTTACCTCCCGGGCCAAAAAACTCGCCCGAGGAAACAGATGGCCCAGCGAGCCCGGCGGCCAGCGAGCCCGCTTCAATGCTGTCGAAGACCACCCAAAGCATCAAGCACGGGCGAGGCCCGCCTGATGCGGCCGAAGGCCGCCCGAGAGCATCGAGCACGGGCATAGCCCGTGCGAAGATGCTCGTATATTAGTATAGATAAATAGTATTATATATTATTAATATATAATATAATATTATATATAATATTATTAATAATATGATATATTATTAATATATCATATTATTAATAATACAAAATATATAATATTGTTTTTGTAATTTATTTTATAATTTATTTATATAAATTTATAATTTGAATTATTTTTATAATTTTGAATTGTTTATATATGACATTCTCCATAAAAAGTTTCCAAGTCAAATGAATGGTATACGACCGAAAACGCACAAGAGAACCAACCCAAGTAGGTGAACCGTGCGCGCGGACCGTGCCCTCTCAAAGGGGTCCAAAAACACCCCCAATTCAAGACGCGCGCACGGACGACCCGCGCACACTCACGGCGCGCGCGCGGCTGCATGCGCTCGCGACCAGCGTACTCTCGCGGTACCAACGCGCGCGCGCACTGGCGGCTGCCGCCGCAAGCCGTCCCCGCCGTCGTCGGCCACCCCGCTGCATCCAGCCGCTGCTGGGCAACCTGCCCGGGCAGCCCGAGCTGTCATAGGGGCACATCCGTCATTTTCCAAAAATTAGTGATCCTGGCGACCGTAACGGAGCGACACCATTGGTCAGCACAAAATCTGCTCTGGCGCAATTACCAGTATGTCCCTCCGGAAAATTATAAAGGGGCCTTCAGGCCCTGATTTGAATTGAAGCAACTTCAGAGGCTAGAGAGCTCTAACGTTTTTCGATGAGGACGTGGGGCTTAGATCGTTCCTCCGCCCCGAATTCGCTCCGCTCCCACTCGAGGCCATCAAGCGTGCAATGCTCAATGCTGCAAACACTTAGCCATTTTTTTGGAAGAACACCCTCATCCAAGCCTCGAAGATTTAGTGAATTCTCAGCTCCATTGGACACTCTTGTCAAAGCATCGTGGACTTAGTTTATTTTTTGTTATTCTTGTACTCGAAGCTTTGTAATGAAGAGATGACTTGTCACCCTCCGAGGAGACTGATTCCGGTAAACTCAACGAAATGGTGGAATTTGGCCCGACATAGTTTCAGCCACATGATTTTTCACCCTTTCCGGGTTTTCCACGTTAAAAAAATGTTCTTGTCATTGTTGATGTTTTTCATTGACTATTTGCGTGTCTGGTCCAATTCTGAGCTAAAACGGTCTGGTTCTTCAGACCGGGAAAAAACCGAGTGACCCTCAACACTTTGTGTCGTCTATGAGAAAGTGTTCCCTGAAGTTCTAAGAAATTTCAAGATAATAACGCATAAGCATCCCCGACAAACTACAATGACAAAAGAAGGCATGCACGCTGTCAGCCAACCCGCTTACAAGGAGCTCAATGATCAAGCATCCATTGACTCGCCCTCCGACCACATGCTGCGCCTCGAGAAGGTAATCGCCGCACTAACATCTTCGGTAGAGGAGCGAATGCGCCAGATGGAGGAACACCGGGTTCAAACACTCATTCTGCTAAGGGACTTAGGAGCCTCTCAAACCTCGGGGGCATCCCCCTGGAAGGCGGTCAAACACCGTTTCCCTCAGGCCACCAATTGCTCAGTGGAGTGGTCTGCGCCACACACCACACATGAGCTCGGAGGGGGGGGGGGGGAACTGTCTGTAGGAGGTGTCACTCCAGGCAAGGCACTCCACCAACAAGAACAAGGCGACCAGGGAAGGAAGAAGGAAAGGAGTCTAAGCACGTCATCTGAAAAACGTGACAGGTACCTCGGTAGGAACCTCACGGACCGGGGCAACAACACTTCGCCCAGCTCAACGTCTCTCACATAGAGATTCTGCACGCCCTTAGAAACAACCCTCAACTTTGGAGGCCCAAGGCGCTCCTCTCAGGCAGGGGGGACCAGTCCTAGTACTACCACTATCATTGGAGACACGAACACGACACAAAGTAGTGCGTGCACCTGAAGAAGGAAGTCGAGTGGCTTGCACGTCACAGCTTTCTCAAGGAATTCAAGGAAAAATGACGACAGCACCACCGGCCCCGTCCAAACCCACCAGAGGGTAGCACTATGAAGAAGCACCTCCTGGGAAGCAGCAAGAGCCGGTCAGGCCGACCTTCCCAGCACACCAGGATCCTCGTCAAATCTACAACACATTTGGGCAACCCACAGAAGCCTACCAGTCAAGGTAAACAGGATATTGATAGATGATGACATGTCCGCCAATGTGTTGTTCTTGTCAACTCTACTCCAGCTAGGAATCTCGGGGAGGGACGTCCAGCTGAGATCAGGATGCATGCACTCCACGGGACACCCAATGATCCCTATCTTAGGGAGCATCATCCTTCCAATGACCCTGGGAGTCCCCCCAATGCTATCTGCATACAACATCCAATTTATCATCATACATGCTGCCTCAACATGCAACACCATCCTCTGGGGTTCCCCAGTGTTATCCCGTGCCAATAACCTGTGAGGAAGAGTCGTCCGCAACAAACACCGGGGGCAACCGATCATGTGTTTCTAGAAGAGAAAAACACTGAGGATTGTCTGTCATATGATTGGTAGCACCAGAGTCGATCAACCATCTGTCATGAGTAACAACGTGGGCACTACTAGAGGATGTGACCACCGTAGCAGACTGCGGGGAGGAGGTGGAGGCCATAGAAGAGAGACTGCGCGAGAACAGCAGGAAGCGGAGAGAAAGAAGGTTGCGGCGATATGGGAAGAAACACCAAGCCAAGCGAACAGCAAGCAGGGCGTGCAGCAAGGAAGACCGCAGCCAAGAAGTAGAGCAAAGCAGAGGGAAAGAAGTCGTACGACTAGAGATAAGGCTGCGCAAACAGGAGAGAGAGAAGACCACGCGAACTGGGAGGAGTTCGCGAGAAAGGCAAACAGGTCGTGCGAATAGAGCAGAGACCGCACGAACAGAAAACTGGTCGCGTGAAAAAAGGGAGATCGCGGGGAGAGAAGAGCCAGAGCAACCGCGAAAACAGGTCGCAGAGAAAAAGAAAGAGATAGGTTGCGCACACAAAGGGCGGCGACAAAGTGGAGACAGAAACCGCGTGAACAGAGCACAAACAGACGAAAGAAACAAGTCGCAAACAGGTCGCGAGAAGAAGGAGCAAGCCGCGCGGACAGGTCGCGCGGACAGAGGAAGCTCACAAAATCAGGGGGGAAAGATCGAGAGCTCTGATACCATGTGCAAACATAAAACAAGAGACTGAAAAATTGGAGTAACAAAATTTTTATTATCCAAAAGCTATCTATTACAAAGGTATAGCCTCCATTTTATAGAATGGAGGAGATGAGAGAGATTACAACTAAGCAATGTGGGACTAAATAATTACAGGTGTAATCGGTTTAACATAAAACAAGCTGAACAGGCCACGCGGTTAGACGAATAGACTAACCGCCCGGTCACCACAACAAAGAGAGAACAAGCTGTCATAGGAGACCGCCAGACCGCCCGGTATCCAAGCTGCCTGAGACAAACCGTCAGACCGCTCAGATGACCACAGCAACAGTCCAGCCATCAAACCCCAGGAGAGAAACCGACAGACCGCTCGGTCTCTAAACCGACAGAATCAAGCCGCCAGACCGCCCGGTCTCCATACAACAACAAACTATATGCCCCCTCCAACTCTTGCCCGCTCAAAGGCTCTGAAGCATCACGGCGTCATGGCCTTTTGCCATCTGGGGGATGAATTTAGTTGAGTCGTTTCCTCGGGCAAGCGGACAGAGAAGGTTTCTTTTGGTTATGATTGACTACTTTTCAAAATGTCTAGAGATCAAGGCATTGGTCAAGGTAACCTCCCAAGTCATCAGGAATTTCATATGGGGAGAGATCATTTGTAGACATGGGTTGCCTCAGGCCATCGTCACGGACAATGGGCCGCAGTTTGCCAGCGAGGAGTTCATCAGCTTCTGCACCCAGCTGGGGATCGACCTCAAGTTTGCCTCCATCCACCACCCAAGGAGCAACGACCAGGTGGAGGCGGCGAACAAGATCATCATAAACCTGCTCAAAAAGAAGGTGGAAAACTTGAGGGGGAGTTGGGTGGAGCAACTCTCCTCGGTGTTGTGGGCTTTGCGAACAACCCCAAACACGTCCACTGGAGAGACCTCTTTCAAGCTTTCGCATGGCTATGAGACGGTCCTGCCCATGGAGTTTGAGGTTCAATCCCCGCGAGTTGCGGCCGCCAGCAAAGGGGATGAGGCATGGAGGGAGGAGAATGAAGGGGAGCTACGGCTCTCGCTTGATATGGTGGAAGAACTTCACAGCGTGGCTGCAATCAAGCAGGAGGAAATCAAGTGGCGAATGGCTAGGTATTATGATAAACACGTCAGGATCAAGCAGTTCAGGGAAGGGGATCTAGTCCTGAATAAAGTCGACGCCGCAGGAAGGTCGGCGGCCGTTGGTAAGCTTAACCCCAATTGTGATGGACCTTACATTATAGAAAAGGCATTGGGGTCAGGGGGATACCACCATCAGAATGTGGAGGGGGAGCCCATCGTCCACGCCTGGAGTGGGGACGACCTGAAACGTTTTTACCCATAAGATGGATAAATATGTGTATACCACTGTAATATGTTATTTTAAGAATTGTTTCTCTGCAGGTTATGGTGTATCTATAGTTTTGATGGCACTGAATAGACCCGCTGTAGGGAACTCACTAGCTGGCAGGGCATCAGACTTGCTTGGGGGGTAAGGGAATACCCTGAGAGGATCCCGATGCTCAGTCTCCCATTAGATGGCAGGGCTGGAAGGCGCACTCAACCCCAAGTAGACCTACTGTCAGACTCTCTCTAGCTGGCAGTGTCGTAGGCTCGCTCGGAGAAAAAGGGAAAGATGATGGTAGTTTACAAGACCCCGAGAGGATCTCGCTGCTTAGACTCCCATTAGCTAGCAGGGCTGGAAGGCACACTCGGTCCCAAGTAGACCCGCCATTAGGCTCTCACTATTTGGCAGGGCAGCAGGCTCGCTTGGGGGGTAAGGGAATACCCCGAGAGGAACCTGCTGATTAGGCTCCCATTAGCTGGCAGGGCTGGAAGGCGCACTCGGCCCCGAGTAGACCCGCTGTCAGGCTCTCTCTACCTGGCAGGGTCGTAGGCTCGATTGGGGGGGGAAGGGAAATATGATGGTAGTTTGCAAGACCCCGAGAGGATCCTGCTGCTCAGGCTCCCATTAGCTGTCAGGGCTAGAAGGTGCACTCGGCCCCAAGTAGACCCGCTGTCAGGCTCTCTCTAGCTAGAAAGGTCGTAGGCTCACTTGGGGGAAAAGGAAAAAGATGATGGTAGTTTGCAAGACCCTGATAGGATCCCGTTGCATAGGTTCCCATTAGCTGGCAGGGCTGGAAGGCGCACTCGGCCCTGAGTAGACCCGCTGTCAGGTTTTCACTAGCTGGCAGGGCCGCAGGCTCGCTTGGGGCGTAAGGGAATACCCCGAGAGAATTCCGCTGCTCAGGCTCCCATTAGCTGGCAGAGCTAGAAGACGCACTCGACCCCAAGTAGACCCGATGTCAGGCTGTAGTTGGCAGGTTCGTAGGCTCGCTTGGGT
Source organism: Platanthera guangdongensis (assembly GCA_039583875.1). NCBI lineage: Eukaryota > Viridiplantae > Streptophyta > Magnoliopsida > Asparagales > Orchidaceae > Platanthera > Platanthera guangdongensis. Next base: position 128,084,459 of record CM077154.1, on the reverse strand, counting down.
GGAAAGGAAAAGATGATGGTAGTTTGCAAGACCCCGAGAGGATCCTGCTGCTCAGGCTCTCATTAGCTGACAGGGCTGAAAGGCGCACTCGGCCCCGAGTAGACCCGCTATCAGGCTCTCTATAACTGGCAGGGTCATAGCCTTGCTTTGGGGTAAGGGAATGCCCCGAAAGGATCCCGCTACTCAGGCTCCCATTAGCTGGCAGGGCTGGAAGGAGCACTCGATCCTGAGTAGACCCGCTGTCAGGCTCTCTCTAGCTGGCAGGGTCGTAGGCTCGCTTGAGGGAAAAGGGAAAGATGATGGTAGTTTGCAATATCCCGAGAGGATCTCGCTGCCCAGGCACCCATTAGCTGGCAGGGCTGGAAGGTGCACTCAGCCTCAAGTAGACCCGTTGTCAGGCTCTCACTAGCTGGCAGGGCCGCAGGTTCGCTTGGGTGGGGGGGTAAGGGAATACCCCGAGAGGATCCCGCTGCTCTGGTTCCCATTAGCTGGCAGGGCTGGAAGGTGCACTCGGCCTCGAGTAGACCCGCTTTCAAGCTCTCTCTAGCTGACAGGGTCATAGGCTCGCTTGCGGGGAAAGAGAAAGATGATGGTAGTTTGTGTAACACCCCGAAGTCAATCGGGTCATTTTGGGCCAATTTGGGTTCAGGCATGGGTGACACGGCCTGGGACACGGGCGCGTCCCAGGGCGTGTCAGGCCTGGGTTGTGTCGAGTCATGAGGTCAACGAATTTTGCTCGACGATCGTCGAGTGTCGAGTGTCGAGTGAGGACACGGCCTGTGACACGGGCGTGTCACAGGGCATGTCAGTGGTCGTCGAACTCAGCTCGGTGTCTTGCGCTAGGGCGTGTTTGTGGGACACGGGTGTGTCCAGGTGCACACGGCCTGGAACACGGGCGTGTGCCCGGGCCGTGTGAGTCTCATGTGGTTTTGCGGGTGTACAGCCTGATGCACACGGCCTCAGACACGGGCGTGTCTGAGGGTGTGTCGTGGACACGACACGTGACACGGGCGTGTCACACGGCCGTGTATTGGCTGGATTGAGTCGGTTGACTGCCGCTTAGAGGGACACGGCCTGTGACACGGGCGTGTCATAGGGCATGTCAGGCCGTGTTCAAGCTTTTCTGGCCAAATCTGAGTTGTTTGTTTCCCTCTTCCTAGATCCAGTGGTTGGGCTCTGTCCAGGTATTGTGAAGGCCGAGAAAAAGGGGATATAACCCTTTCTTTCTCTTCTTCTTCTTCTTCATTTTATTCCAAGAGAGGGAGGAAGAAAGGCTTAAGGCAAGAGGGAAGGGAGGAGACTACCAGCTGCTGGAGGAGCTGCGGAGTGCGGAGCGAAGATCTGAGAGCGGATTCGTGAAGGCAAAGCTGAGGCGGTGATTTCCATCTGGCTACTTCATGGCGCCGAAGCGATCTTCAAGGGTAACGATCTCCTTCTTGGACATCGAAGTCCTTCCTTTATGCATGTGCTTGGAATCCTCCACCAAGAGGTGGATATCCGTGAAGTGATTCCTTTGTTGAGTTTGCATCTAGAGCCGGAAATATGGAGTACGGCATAGGCATGTTGTGTGAAGCCCATCTGGACCGGTAGTCTGGATTGGTGATGTTCATGGGTAAACTGGAGAAGACTCCGTGGATTTGATGAGATGCAAATGGATTTCTGTTATGATGAATGTATGGATGTGATGCTGCATGTGAGGAGGCTTTGGTGAAGCTCCTGGTTATGTTATGATCAATTGGTAGCACGCCTGGGGAGCTCGAGATAAACCCGACCTGTTACACCACTAGGGTGGGTTGATCTAGTTAGGTAGGGATCGATTGGTGGCAATGCTTGGGGAGCCGAGTTAAACCCGGCTTGCTGCACCACATGGGTGGGTCGATCGGAATAGGAGGGGGGTCGATGGGTGGTAACGCTTGGGGAGCTTGGATAAACCCGGCTTGCCACACCACATGGTGTGGGTCGATCTGCTCTGGTTGTTATTGGATGCTGTGAGGTTGTACCTCTGATTGGTTTGGGCGGGATGTCGCCAGCTTGCGAGACTGGTGGACTAGGGTCGGTCAACCAACAAGTTAAAACCTCTGATCGGCGGTGTATGACTAGTGGATTCTGGTACGCCAAGAAGGTGCCCTGAGTGCACGGAGCGCCTGGTGGATTCCAGCATTTGTGATGTAATGTGTTTGCTAGTGTTGCTAGTGGGATAAAGAAAATGATATATGCTTGATGATACTTAATGATAGATGATAGCACTGTATACAGGGAAGGAACCACTACCCCGGGTTGGGGGTAGGGTCGTTATAATGGGTCAGCCAAATGCTGATCATTACTTTGTTTTTTGTGTTGGCTTGGATGTTTAATTGCAGGTGTTGCGGCTTGAAATGAATAAGTGGAATTGTTAGCTTGCTGCTATAGGCCCTTGAAGGTCATGCGAAAAGTTGTGTTTGGATTTCATGTGTGGCCGGCCTGCGTGCCGATGTACGAATTTATTGATGTGTAAAGAGGAACCTGTAAGGCCATAAGGCCAGGGTGTGTGGGTTGTATACATTCCTGGTGTTGTTATATATAAATGTGGTACTTATATATTGGTGGACATTCTGGTTTGAGTTCATGCTAACATAAAAAGGCTGCGCTAGAATGAATGAGTTAAGGATACACATAGAATTTGATTTCCACATGTAATTCCTTTGCTTGTCTGTGATATATGGCGTGGGGTCCCGGCCGGACCCACCGTTATATGTCATGTGACAGGTGGGGGCGTTACAGTTTGTAAGACCCGAGAGGATCCCGCTGCTCAGGCTCCCATTAGCTGGCAGGGCTGGAAGGCGCACCCGACACCGATAAGACCCACTGCCAGGCTCTTTCTAGCTGGCAGGGTCGTAGGCTCGCTTGGGGGGGAGGGGCAGGATTTGTGATTACAGTTGACACCAAATGGGCCTACCAACCAGACTCCCACCAAGATGACAGGGGGTAAAGGCTTACCCATTGACGAAGACAAAAAGGAAGAATAACCAAATTGGGGGCCACTTCCGTCATCAGGCTCTCGCCTAGCTGAAGGGGCAGTGAGGCCTATGATAAACATTGCGAATTTTTTCTCACTCAGCAAGGGATTCTCGGCACGCCTATTCCGCACACCCCTCTCGACGAAGTTGCTTGGGTAAACCACGCTGCGAAATGGCTGAGGTTGTCATCTAAAAGGCCTAAGGCGTATGTGAAAACTCCAAGGCGCGTGCAGTGGACATGAAACAAAAATGATGAGGGGACGAGACCCTCTCAGTAGGGGACTTTCGGCGAAAGCCTTTTCGACAGGGCCTGCTCGGTGAAAACCCACTCGATGGGGACAGGTCCACGGTTATCTCCTAAGAGCCTAGGGTTCTAGCAGAATTGTGGAAGCATTCCGCTAATAACTATATATATATATATATATATATATATATAGGCACAACTATATGACATTTCTTCAAAAGCAAAAGAAAGTTAACTTTCATATATACTACCAAAAAATTACATGGTCTCAAGGGGTCTCACCTCATACATCAGTTCAAAGAGATTCAAAAAGGAAAATTACAAAACAAAAAGTGAAGTTAGGCGAGAGGCCGTCAGGCGGAGCCGCTAGGGTTCCCGCTGGAGGTTTCACTGGAGAAACCGCCGCCTGACTCGTCTCCCTGGCCCAGCTCTGGTACATCTTCGCCTGGAGATCCCCCCTCTCCCATGGGGTTGGGGATGAGTTCCAATAGCCAGGGCAGGACCCCACGCGCGGTAAGGGTCTTTCCACCTTCGTTCAAAAGGCATGATTCCCGCAGCACCTTGATCACCATCGTGCTCGCCTTCTCCGTATTCTCTTGCATCATCACTTCTATCTCATACTCTCAGAAGTGACGACTTTTGAGCCTCTCCTTCAGGGACGGAGGAGCCGACGTCGTGGCTTCTTGCGCGAGCTTGAGCTCAGCCTTCAGAAGTTTGATCTCGCAGGCAAGGGCGACCTCCCTCACGCGCCACAATTGGACTTGGGCAGAATCCTGCGAAAAATCCCTTTGATCTGTGGAAAATAACCAAAAGGCGGAAGACATCAAAAGCCTTACATACCTCAATTGACGGGAGAAACACGAGAAGCTTTTGCGAGTCAGCCAGATCTGCCTTCAGTGCGGCCTCCTCGGCCGCGGATTGATCCTGCGACTTCTTTGCGTCGACTAGGTTCTGCTCTATGGGGAGGTCGCGGCACGCGCACATATGCATGAGCTCAAGCACGTGCATCTAGGCTTGCACATCCTTGTGAGCGAGACCCCTCGTGGTCTCTTGGTCGTAGACGCTCGCGTCCTCCCGGCTGTAAAGCTCGAAGCTTACCGCGTAGGCCTCACCCCTGGTAGTTTCTTGTTACAGCCAGGAGGGGAGGAGCGACGAGAGGATGACCTGGTTGGTTTCTGGGTCCCACTTCAAGAGGGGTCGGCCCTCTTCATCCAAAAGATTCCCGCACAGGCCGAAGTTGCGGTGCCCTCTCGGCACGGGCTTGGCGGCAACCCCCTTCAAGGCCGCTTGAACCTCGGCGGAGACACTGGCTCCCCCTGCTGAAGCTGGGAGCATGGTCGTGGTTTCGGCCGGAGGTCCGATTAGGATCTCGGCAGGGGACTTGACTTTGTCTGTCGCGGACAGTTTTACTTTATTGGGAGGAGTTGTAGGGGGAGTTGGGCATCCGCATTCGGGCACTCGGAGTGGGAGAGGAGTCGGGCTCCTTTCGGCAGGCCAGAGCGGCGGATTTGGCGAGAGTTAGGGTACTGGAGAAACCCTTAGTCTCATTGAAGGGCTGGTGGAGGGCAATTTCTCATTCACATATGAAAGCTATAACAGATTAAACTCAATCTCTGACACAGGGTTACAGAAATGGGTCGAAAAGGTACCTTCGCCGGGAAGGACTGGGGGAAGAGAGCTCAGGTCTTGTTGGAGGAACTGGACGTTGAAGGTCTTCATTCTGAATAACTCGAGAAGGGCGCCCTCACGCCCCCAAGTGCGGGAGGCTTGTAGGTTGCCTCGTCATATTGGATCTGCGCAAGGGGAACATTGCTGAAGTTCCCGGAGACAAACACGAACTTCTGGGCCAAGTTGTGATTTTTATTAGCAAGACCACTAGTCTTCACCGTCTGGCCCGAGAAGAAGACTACCCCACCTTTCGCGCGGAAGTTGAACAGCTTCCGAAAGATGGACAAGTTAAATTCGATCATTTAAGCCCGCAAGTAGCTGGCGAAAGCCACCAGGATTACGACAGAGTTAGGGTTGAGTTGGGTCGATACCACCCCATAGTACCGGAGGGCTTGGCGCACTTCCGGCCAGAGAAGGAGGCGAAACCCCACCTCGAAATGTTCCAGAGGGATGGCGAGCTCCCCTTCCGACGTAAAGTTGACCCTGTCTTCGTTCTCAGGGTTTTACGCATCAAACTCCGACGGGACGAAATCTACGACTACCGAGAGGTATTCCTTCTGGGTCAACCGGCATGGCGGAAAGTTATGGTCCAGGAAGGTTTGTGCACACTTGGAACGACCTTCAGTCTCTCCAAGCATCTCGAAGAAAAGGCGAAAGGGGAGAAGAAAGGCTAGTAGTCGAGAGGCTCTGAGTTGCAGAGGACAGCGAGAGCAAGGAGGAGGAGAACAAAGGCATAGAGTCAGAAAGAAGTAAATGTGGTTGGTGAACTTGCCTATTTATATAAAGAGAAGTAATCATTAGGGTTTACCACCTAGGCGGCAAAAGTGAGATTAGAAAATTTTAATGTTTCGACTCTTCATATTCCACCCCGCCTCGCTGACGCCTTTCGCAAGTGCAAGTGGCGAGAAGCCTCCGGGAGGGCCCCGGGTATGAGCAAGGCAACATACATATACAAAATGCAAAAAGGGTGCGGAACCAAGCACTCGGCAAGATAGATAATAACGAAGCATATAAAATCAAACACCAAGGTATCTTGCTGGGCGAGAGCCATAGAAATAATAATGTTAAATAACAAATGTTTTTGATTAGTCATAAGGGGTACATCGCGGGAATGGTAGGCTAGGAGGTTGGGGTAAGAAGAAGCGAGATCTAGAGCTTAGTACGACTCCCAACGCCAGCGGCCCCGACCTCGCCTTTCTGATTTCAGCAGCATCTGCGGGTAGTGATAGGCGGTCAGGGCGGTGAGCCCCTGGTTGTCCAAGCGCAGCTGGTCCCGGACTCGCGCAATGTGTCTTCTGGGGGAGGTCTCTTCGCATTCGCCCTGGCGCTCCTGCTCGCCGAGAAGGTTAGTGTAATCCTTCTTGAACATGGCCATCCGCCATTCGACGGTCGCCTTGAGCCTGGTCACCGCCAATGAAACGGATTGGCGCATACAAACGAGCTTTGTCAGGATTTCCGTTATTCGCTTCCGCCGAGTTCTACCATTCCCGCAGGCATCGAAATAGTCCTCCATGTCGCTGGGGTAAGGCATGGGCGAGATCGTACCCTATTCTTCATCGGATTCTGCCTCTGCAGTCGTCTAATCTAGCAAGTAAAGTCCAGTCAGGTCAAGTGAATGTGGAAGGACCGGGCAAAGTTCCTGCTTACCTATGGCAGGGGTGGGCTCTCGGCAATGGAGCGAGAACTGTTGGGTTGTCCTTCAGTGCTTTTTCCAAAGAGCAGGTGGATCGGTTTGCCCCGTCCCGGGGGGTGCTCCGCGGGCTCCAGGGTCTTAGTTGTGGCCAACTGGAGGGAGGAGGTATCTTCCTCCGCCGGATGTCGGGACCATGACGCAGGTGCGGTTGACATGGTAATAACCCTCCCGGGAGAGAGGGGAAGACTGGCTGCCGGTTGATGGGATCTTTGTGCGCGGGAGATTGGGCGCTCCGGTGGATGAGCCTTGGGTTGTCGAGGGCAAGAGCTGCAAAGAAGCGAGTAAGCGAAAGGCAAGCGGGCAGGTTAAAATGGAGACCAGATAAGAAAGGTACCTAGGGTTCTCGCGGGCTGAGCTTGAATCATCGGAGGAGCGGCTTCCGAAACCAACATCGTGTTCTCTTGGGGAAGCTGGGTAGCTTCGGCATTCTCTGGAGGCGGGTTGGAGACATGTTCCGGAACCACCTTCTGCGGGAAGGGTCGCACATTAGCATTGTAGGCCCGCTTTGAGGGTTTGCGAAAAAGGGGAAAAGTAAGAAAAATACCTCCGACAGGGAAGGAGGGTTTCGGAGCGGTTGGTGGTCGGGGTGGGCGAGGTCAGATCCTTCTCTGAGTGGTCTCGCCTAACCGATTTGGCCTTCTTTTTCTTAGGTCGAGAAGGCAAGCTAGCTGACCTCTTGCGCATTAGCCAGGGGCAACCCCGGCGCAGTCGGCACGGGCTCTCGCCTGAGCCGCGGCGAGACGGTCTTGGAGTTCTTGTGAGAGTGGTCTCTCATTGCGCTTGGCATACATCTTAACAGCCTTGCAGGAGCTTAAGCAGAAGGTGGCAGCAACAGCAGTGCCCTGAGGGATGGCCCGACGACATATATATATACAGGACTGGGGTGGGGCCCACCCAAGATTCCCTTCTAAATCAGCAAGCACTCAGCGAATATCGGGGGTTGGACATGTCTTTTTGAGCACAAGGTCAGCTCGCAAAGAGCGAGAATTATGTACAACCCCATATTCGTTGGGTGGGACCTAGAAACTCGAGACCCCGGGATTGGGCTAACCTTGGGCTAGTTTTGGACTGAAACCGGATCAGATAAGTTAATAGACGAAAGGGATCCCGCCAGCTGAGGCGATAAGACAGTTCTTGCTTCTTACGTTGAGTGAACTCAACGTTCTCAATGCCTTCTGGCGTAAGGCATTGGGTGTAGCCTCGTTACTCAACGCTCTTAACGCCTTTTGGCTTAAGGCGTTGAGTGAACTCAACGCTCTCAACGCCTTCTGGCCTAAGGCGTTTGGTGTAGTCTCTTCACTCAACGCTCTCAACGTCTTTTGTCCTAAGGCGTTGAGTGTAGCCTCATCACTCAACGCTCTCAATGCCTTCTGGATTAAGGCGTTGAGTGAACTCAATGCTCTCAACGCCTTCTGGCTTAAGGCGTTAAGTGAACTCAATGATCTCAACGCCTCAGTTCCTATAGTGTTTGATGATCAAAGTAGCCATGAAGGTTCCCGCCCAAGAGCAGGTAGTTAGGCGGGCGAATCCGTGTTCGGCCAGGTAATTCAGAGAGTTTCTCGCCAAGGGAGGCGGAAAGGCTTCCGCCTGAGTATGCGAAGGCTCCTGGAGTTGAAAAAATGTCCTGAAAGAAGGTGTTGGGTGAAGCTCATTAACTCAATGCTTTTAGGCGCTGAGAGATCTAAATCCACTTAACGCCCTTCGGCTTCTAGCGTTGAGTGGAGCTCATCGACTCAACGCTTTTGAAGGTTCTTGCTCAGTAACTATCAATGGAGGATAGATAAAAGAGCCAGGTGAGAGGGGCTTCCACCCAGATAGGCAAAAGTCCTTCTGCTGAGTTTGTTACGAAGGTAAAATTACCAGGATACCCTTGGGTCTGCATATAGCCTTTTAGAACAGCGGAGTTTTGCTGTTGGCAGACCACTTTGGGTTGCATATAGCCTTTTAGAGTAGCGGAGTTACGATATTGGCAGACTAACTTTTTGGATTCTATAAATAGACCCACAGTGTACCTCAGAAGGCAAGCTTTCTCATTTCCTAAAAACCAGTTAGTGCTTTCTGAGGTACTCCTAGCCCAGCAGTTGGCTAAAGAGGGGAAGCGCTCAGAGATCTCCCGGGTTAGTGGAGGGACCTCCTAGCTGATACTTAGGGTCAGTTCTTAGTTCTTTGTTACTAGCCAGGGGTTTGGGTTTGGGAGAAGTAGGTGTCAGCTACACCCCCAAGGTCCAAACTCTCATTGGGGCCAGTTTTTGGCTTCAACACGCGGCTGTCTCCTTCTTGCAGAAATTTTGATCTCCCTCTATCGGCCAATGTCATTTTGTCCACCTATCAAGAAGCTCTCGTTATTCCTCATAGGAAAGCCTATATGGATGAGGAGATGAAAACTCCCACAGAACGGGGCACTTGGACTCTTATTCCTAACCCTCTAGGAGCTGAGTGGTTGGCTGCCGCTGGGTATTTGTGATTAAGTTTCTTCCTAATGGTACTATTAACTGTTACAAGACTCAGTTTATTGCCAAAGGTTTTACACAGACATATGGTGTGGATTTCTTTGATATGTTCTCTCATGTTGCTCGGATTACTACAATTTGTGTTCTCTTTTATGTGGTCGTCAACAGAGACTAGAAGATGTCTCAGTTGGGTGTGAAGAATGTCTTTCTTTATGGTGATTTGCATGAGATAGTCTAAATGGAGCAACCTCCTGGATATGTTGCTCCGGGGGAATCTCAAGTATGTAAAGTGTGGAAGGCTATTTATAGTCTTAAGCAAAGTCTGAGGGCCTGGTTTAAAAAGTTCAACAAAGCTATTTTTGTTATTGGGTTTGCTCGAAGTGTTGCAGATCACTCTTTCTTCATTCGCAAAACCTCGGGTGTTCATGTTGTTCTTTCGGTTTATGTGGATGACATTCTCCTTACAATGGATAATAGAAAGGGTGTTGACATAACAAAGAAGCATTTTCTTCAATATTTTGTTACCAAAGATATGGGTCTCCCAAATACTTTTTGGGGATTGAGATATCCCTAAAGCTCGCTTTTATAGTTTTTTCAAGGCGGAAGTATGTCTTGGATCTCTTAAAAGAGAAAAGTCTTCTTGGGACTAAATCTGCTCGATCTTTTATGGCTGTTGGAGTGATAAATGATGGAGTGAGAATTCTCCTCTTCTTAAAGATGTCACCAGATACAGATGGCTTGTGGGGAAACTCATGTATCTGACAGTCACAAGAGCGGATATTTGTTATGCAGTAGGAAGAATGAGTTAGTTTATGCAAGCTCCGAAGGAATGTCATCTACAATCCGTTATAAAGATCCTAGAATATGTGAAAGGTGCAACGGGAAAAAGACTTTTATTTCAGAAATGGAGACATCTGAAGATTGAGGTCTATTCTGATGCTAGATATACAGATGATAAAGAAGATAGGAAGTCTACGTCTGATTTCTGTACCTTTGTTGGTGGGAATCTAGTCAGCTGGAAGAGCAAGAAACGGGTTGTAGTTTCCAGGTGAAGTGCATAAGATGAATATAGAAGCATGACTCTAACTACCTATGATCTGAAGTGGTTACAGACACTTATGCTTGATTTGGGAGAGGTTTATGATCATCCCCTACCAGTATTCTGTGACAATAAGACGATCATATATATTTCGAAGAATCCAGTCTTTCATATATATTCTGTGAAATCGTCTTTTTCCGGACTCTGCTACGAAAAAAAGACGATTTTGATCTCATGCATCTCTAAATTGGTGGCAGAGTCCGATGGAAATACAAAGAGCGCTATCAAGAAGACTTCTTTATCGTCTACGCACAGGATGAGGGTAATTCATAGCCGATGTGGTCAATAAGACGATCATATATATTTAAGAAGACTTCTTTATGCTTGATTTGGGAGAGGTTTATGATCATCCCCTACCAGTATTCTGTGACAATAAGACGATCATATATATTTCCTCTGATAAAGAGCTAGCTGATTTCTTCAACAAACCAGTTACCTCTTTTTTGGAAGTTTGTAGCAAGTTGGGCATGATTGACATATATGCTTCAGCTTAAAGGGGAGTGTTGAAACTTGAGGAAACTGGGTGGTCTGTCGTCTAGTCACAGCTGTCTACTGGGTTTTGTGGTCTGACGGTTTGGCTTAGCGAACAGGGTCTTGTGGTCTGTTTGGTAGCAGTCCTGACGGTTTGACAGATCAGCGGCTTAGTTGTGGTGGTTTGGCAAACCGATGTGGTCGACGTGTGTCCTGCAGAGCTGGCCTGGAGGTTCTGCCTTCTTATATTGCAGTCCGGAGAGAAACCAGCAGCAGCGATCTGTTGTCAACATGCAGCTGCGGTCTGGTGGCTATCCGCACCAGCGGTCTGGAGGTTATCTGCGGCAGCGGTCTGGAGGTTATCTGCAGCAGCGGTCTGGAGGTTATTCGCAGCAACGGTCTGGAGGTTATCCGGAGCAGCGGTCTGGTGGTTATCCGTAGCAGCGGTCTGGAGGTTATCCGCAGCAACGGTCTGGTGATTAACCGCAACTATGGTCTGGTGTCAACCCGCAGTAGCGGTCTCAGGACTTTCCTTAGTTGAAGATCAGCGACTTCCCACTTTTGTAAACTCCAACATAAAAATATATTTTGGCCCGGCACAGATTCGGTCATGTGATTTTTCATCATTTCCGGATTTTTCACGTCAAAAAATACTTTTTGTCATTTGCTGTTGTTTTTCATAGACTATTTGCACGCCCGGTCTAGTTCCGAGCTAAGATGGTCCGATTCTCCGGACCGTAGGAAAATCAGATGACCCGCAACAAATCTGTTGTTCACATACTGTTAATTGGCTTATTTATGTTGTGGTGAATTTATAACTAGCACTTTTGATCTAGTAGTATATAAAACTATTTGCTAAACAAGTTAAATTAGACGAGTACTACAAGATTGAGTGGCGTTGTGGGAAGATCGTTGCTTAAAGACCGGTTTGCAAAGCGAATATAGGAATTTATAAGAATAAAAGTGGCATATTCCTTCAATTATTTCACTAGCTTTTGAATATAATTCTACTCAAATTGGGAGTTTGATTAAAATTAGAGTTTATTCCACGCCCAGGAATTAGTAGATATTTTGTTTAGAGGGAAATAATTAATCCCACATTCAAATACTGCCCATGATTATTACTTTTTTTATACCCAATGTTCTTTATTTTATCATTGGTTCGGGGGTGGCGGGTGCATCCGGTGGGTCAAAACGTCACTTTGAAACCGGAGGGGAAGAGGTGGGGGTCGAAACGGAGCGGATCGGGGCCGTTTCCTCCTTACTGCGGGTGCAAACGGAGTAAACGCCGCCGGCAACCGTTTGTTTACCCGCCGTCCGGCGGGATTTGCTCCAAACGAAGGCGGCGAAACACCGAACCAAACGAAACCTTTGGAGAACTTGAAAATTGAAACTAAGGCTCCATTTGACATGATGCTGGCGGACCTGGCGGTCATGAGTGCAGTGGTTATGAATTGTTGTTCATGAATGTCTGGGCACACATACCTAAGAAACTTCACTTACTTTTATGTTCAAAACTAGTATTTTGTTATTGATGGCAGTAACAATTAATAATCATTGTCTTGTCAAACATGCATTCTGTGACGGTGACATTTTTTTTTACAAATTCACTCGAGCAAACACGTTGCGGAGCCCAAAAGGTATGATATTCCTTGTATGACCCTCCAGCACCAAATGACAATATAACCTCCACTTACCCCATCACAACACATAACCTTCTGTCTTTCTCTTTGGACTTAAAATTTCTCTCCTTATATTAAAAAGCAGAGGATAAAGGCTTGAGATAAAATTAAAATTTAAAAGAGTCGAAAATATTGAATTTTTTAATATATACACACACATACGGGTGACGGATACTGGGCTATGTACCTACGGCTCGATCCGGCGGGCTCCGCTCCTCCCCCTCCCCCGGCGCGGTTTTGAAAAAAATTTAGCATGTAATTTTTTAAGGGCGCTGCTATCCGCACCGCAGTTTTGGCTATTCGCACCGCATTTTCTCATAATTTTTCACGTTTTTATAAAATACGTCTTGTACATGCATTTTTTAGGAAAAGTGTTCAATACGAAAGTTGTAGATCTCGAGCAAATCTACAACTTTTGTGTTAAATACTTTTCCTAAAAATGCACGTACAAGACATATTTCCAAAAGGAGCGGAATCTGGACGTATTTCAAAAATACGCCTTGTACATGCATTTTTAAGAAAAATGTTCAACACGAAAGTTGTAGATCTCGTCGAGATGTACAACTTTAGTGTTGAACACTTTTCCTAAAAATACATGTACAAGACGTATTTTCAAAAAACACAAAAAATTATGAGAAAGTGCGGTGCGAATAGCCAAAACTGCGGTGCGGATAGCAGCGCCCTTTTTTAATATATAGTTTTTTTAAAACTAAAGCGTTGATAGCCTGATGGACATATATATACAAAAGTGGAGCCCCACGATAAATAAAAAGGTGTTGGTGTCCTAACGGATGAAACGTTTTGTAACGTCCCTTTCCACCTTTTATGAATCAATCACTAGACTGTTGAGTTCATTCATCAAAAAGAGGTTGTGGTCACCAATAACCCGCCTGTGGACCGGAGATGGGTTGGGGTGCTTGGGCTGCAGCCCGATAGCGTCGCCTGGAGTGGAGCCATGACACTGTCACGTTGGATCGGCTAGGCGTGTTACACGTTTGACATCTAAACAGATGGTTGTCGGTTTGAGTCCCACCTGATGTGCTTTTATAATTTACTTTTTATTTTTCCATTCTTTCTACTATTTAGTCTCACATCATCGGTTTAGCTTGCTTATTTTGGTTTAAATAATAGGCTGGGGAGCATTGTTTGAAATTTGATAGAGCGGGCGGGCTACAATGTTGGATCCAGAAAATTAATAATAGGGGCGCACAAATTGAGAATGGGGGTGCACATAATTTTTTTTGAATGTGACACTGGGTTAAAATCATAGGTTTAGGACACCCTACTTTGCTAGGTTTATGGGCCATATAAAAATTTAGACGAGCGGCCATGATTCGTTTGTATCATCGAATGACTGAGATATTATGATGTAACCAGATCTGATGGCTAAAATGTTTGTAAGATCGAACGGCCAAGATGTTAGGGTTTAGGGTTACAATAGCTGGGCTACAACGGGTGGGCTTTATCTAGTGTTGACGGTCTATACCGCGCTAGTTATTTGCAAAGCTAAATCTGATCGAAATTTTTTCATAAACTGAAAGGTAAAATGGTAATTTCTCGTTGTATGGTAGGAGTCCTATTAAATTCCTAGATTTAGGACACTCTACTTTGCTAAGTTTAGGGACCCTATAAAAGTTAGACGGACAGTCATGATTCCTTTTGTGTGATCAAACGGCTGAAATGTTATGATGTAATTAGATCAGGCGGCTGAGAATATGTTTGTAAAATTGAACGGTTTAGATGTTATGATATAACCAGATCGAACGGCTGAGATGTTTTGTAAGTTGGACGGGAGATTGAGAATAGACGAAAATGACCTTAATCTTTAATTTTTTATTTTTTTGAAATTTCAGTGAAACATTTACCTAATTAAATTTTTATTACAGGGATATAACTGGTATTAAACAATGTTTAATCAAAGATTTTTTTCTTTTAATATAGTATAAATATAGGTCCAAATATTATAATGTTCCCGCCTAATAACAAAAAAAAAAGTATAAATAGGATCTGAATATTATAATATTTTGGCCGTCTCTATTATTACGTTTCCACAATTTGTCTATGTTGTTTTTTCTGCCGTCTGTCTGGAATCTGGATAATCTCCATTTAAAACATTGTTTTATGTCAGCTCCAATCGTCACCGCACTCTCAAACACAGAGAATTTTTGGATCCGCACCGTCTCCAGATTTGGAGACAGGGGCAGCTATGATGCCGCCGCGTGGTTCTCTTCTCTTATTTGAAATGAGCGTTATTTAAAAAGATGAATATGGGCTATTTAAAAAGGATGACCAAAAGATCACTCATTTGTGATCTTACGGATATTATTTATGATATCAGGGATATTAAAAATTGATATTTTGGCAAACATATTATATGTGTTTTGCGATCATTTTTGTATGCATTGAGATTATATAAATTGTCTCTGAAAGATCATTGATCTTCAGAAGATTATTTATGATCTCATGATATCAAAATACATATAATATACAAAAAATACACAACATGCAAAATATATAATCATAAAATTCACATAATATAATCGCAATGTATACAATATTTGATCGCAAAATTATAAGTGATATCATTGAGTACAATATATGATTGTAATGGATATAAAAAATAATCGCAACACACATAATATGCTTGTCTGTATATCAATTTTTGATATCTCTGAGATCATAAATGATCTCCGTAAGATCACAAATGATCTTCTGAAGGATCATAAATGATCTTTTGGAATTTGGAGACCATTTTAAAAAACATTTCTTCAGAAGAAAAAGTAAACGTCACATCACCTTTTTAATATAGCGTCTATTTCAAATGAGAAAGGAGACGACGTGGCACTATCATAGTGGCCCCCTGTCTCTAAATCTGGAGACGGGGCGCAGACCCAAAAATTTCTCCTCAAACACGGCAGATATTTGGAAATTTAATGCCATTTTCATAAAATAAAACTTATTAAAATAAATTTAAATGGGAAATTAAAGGAAAGTTCATAAAAAATCATTCAACAAGACACACTAAAGACAAAATCCTTCTCTGCCTCTGTATGAGACTAGAATATGGGAAGTTCTATAAAACCCAACAAAACATCTACTATCCCTCTCCCTTTCTCTTTCTCTGGAGAGGGCAAGTATGAATTCTCCTCTTAGCAAAAGCCTGATCTCTGCCTCCTATGGAAGCAGTGCTGAAGAAAGTGGGGGTGAAGTATTTGCAGAGCTGAAGCAGCAGCTGACTCTGGCAGGGCCGCTTATTGCATCAAGTCTTTTGCAGTACATCTTGCAAGCGATTTCTCTCATGTTTGTTGGTCATCTTGGGAGACTTTCTCTCTCTGGAGCCTTCCATGGCTACTTCTTTTGCTGGAGTCACTGGCTTCTCCTTGATGGTCTCTCTCTCTCTCTCTCTCTAGAAATCAAAGGATCAAACTTTAGAGAGTATACTCAATCAATATCTTTCTCCATTGCATTCTTCTTTATGACAAATATTTGTGTTATGAGGAGCCTACATAAAGATTGTATAAAAGTAGACTAGAAACTAGAGTGATGGGATGATTCAAAATGTTAGAAGCTCCCACAAAGCTCTCCAAATAGTTGGGATAGTTTTAATAAAGGATTATCTACTGGGACCTCTAACTTTACAATTACCTCCCCTCAATGTTTTTACATTTCATAACATTCACGCACAAAAAGATCCTCCTTGAAGATTTACTCTAAGGGAGTACTTTTAGTAGCGGACGCATAATTTTTTTTTAGTGTGGGCAATGTATGCAATTATTCATAAAATAAATTTATAAATATAGGAAAAATAAGTCTAGTATGTTAATGTCACATAAAAATTATTTAGAATAATAAAATTTTATATTTGCATAATTTTTTATTAGTCATAATAATTTAATCAATTATTGTTCACGCTATGGGTGATATTGAATCCATTTTGATCGAGTCAGACTTGACTCGAAATAGAAATTTTCGACTCTGGAGTCGATTCGAAATCAAAATCAACTTTGAATCAAGTTAACTCAACTCGAAATTGACTCGATTTCGAGCAAGCTCGAACAACGTTCTAAGAAGTTTAATGTAATGATAAAAAAAATAAATATTTTTATTAATAAATAGTCAAGAACTATTTACAAAATTGATTTTAAATGAAGATAAAAAAATAAATTGAAAATCATTTATGTAAAAATATTTAATAGGCTAAGAATAACTTTTGATAGGACACAATTTCATGGCCCCCCCTAAATGATAAAAAAAAGATAAAAATAGTCAAAATGAGGTTTCTATCTCATGAAAAAAACTTTTAACTTTCTACCGGTTGAAGGTAAGAGACATTGTTTCATTTGTTGTAATTTAAAATATATTTAAATATTGTAGAAATGGAGAAAGCCAACCTTGTATATATGTCCACTTGATGCAAATACAAAGAATGAGTACATATATATAGATGAGAGAAAGAGAGAGAAAAGTCCTATACACAATGTGGGACTAAAGAGAGGAGAGAGAAGCAATAAATGCTATACAAATGAGTCTAATGTTAAGTGGGCTTTTCCAACACTCCCCCGCAAGCTGGAGCGTATAGGTCATATGCACCCAGCTTGGACAAACATTGGTAGAACAAAGTGCTTGATAAGGCCTTTGTGAGGATGTCGGCAACTTGATCAGTTCCTGGAACATGCTTTAATTCAAGTTTCTTCAATTGAACCTTTTCACGAACAAAGTGACAGTCAACCTCGATATGTTTTGTGCGCTCATGAAAGACCGGATTCTTTGCGATGTGTATGGCGGCTTGACTATCACAAAATAGAACAGCAGAGGAGGGGAGTTTTACTCCCAGGTCAGTAAGGAGACTTTCAAGCCATGTGAGTTCTGAAACAACTGAGCCCATCGATCTGTATTCAGCTTCTGCAGAGCAACGGGCCACCACAGCTTGTTTCTTACTCTTCCAAGTAATATGATGCCCACCAAAATACGTACAGAACCCACTAGTTGACCGTCGATCGTCCAGGGAACCCGCATAGTCGGCATCAGAATAGGCAACCAATGCGGGAGCAGAGTCGGAGGTTTTGTAAACCAGCCCTTGGCCTGGAGCTCCCTTAAGGTATCGAAGAATCCGTTCAACCGCTTGGAGATGAGAAGCCCGAGGGGCATGCATGAACCTACTGACAACCCCAACTGCAAATGATATATCTGGCCTTGTGACTGTTAGATAGATCAACTTGCCCACAAGGCGTCGATAGTATTCCGGGTTCGGAAGTAGCAAATCGTCATCCGAAGCATGAGCGCATAATTTGTGATTTGCCTCCATCGGGGTACACGCTGGCTTGCAACCAGACTGACCAGCATCTTTGAGAAGATCGAGACAGTACTTTCGTTGGGAGAGTACCAACCCGTCCGGCCGCCGGGCGATCTCGAGACCAAGGAAGTAGCGAAGTTTCCCCAGATCTTTAGTCTGAAAAACAGTGCTCAGGTGTTGTTTGACGTCTTGAATCCCCTTTGAGTCATCCCCAGTGAGAAGGATGTCGTCAACATAAACCAACAGAAGAATGGTGTCAGTGGCCCGGTGTCGGGTAAAAAGGGAGAAATTTGCAGAGCTCCGAGTGAACCCCATGTCCCAAACCATCTTGCTAAACTTGTCAAACCACGCCCGTGGGGACTGTTTGAGACCATAAATTGACTTTTTGAGAAGACAGACCCGAGACTCCCCTGTGGTCTCAAACCCGGGCGGTTGACGCATGTAGACAGTTTCCTGAAGGTCGCCATTCAAAAAAGCGTTCTTGATATCAAGCTGATGAAGGGGCCAGCGGCGGTGCACCGCGACGGAGAGAAGAACGCGGACAGTGTTAAGCTTAGCCACCGGAGAGAATGTTTCCTCATAGTCGAGGCCCTCCTGTTGTGTGAAGCCACGGGCCACAAGACGGGCCTTCAGTCGGGCAATAGTGCCATCCGGAGCATGCTTGATGACGAAGACCCATTTACATCCAACAGGGTGCTGACCGGGAGGTAAGGGAACCAAGACCCAGGTCTGGTTGGCCCAAAGGGCCGTCATTTCTTCGTCCATGGCAGCCCGCCAGCCAGGATGGTGAAGCGCCTCCTGCAAAGAGTTAGGGACTGAAACAGAAGATAAGGAGGTGGCAAAGTGGAGAAGAGAGGGGGAGAGGCGATGGAGCGAGACGTAGTTCGCCATCGGATGAGCGGTGGAGACGGGAGCCGGAGCAGCAGGGAGCAGAGCACCAGAGGGCGAAGCCGACTGCAGTGGAGCCACAGGATGAGGAGAGCGACGAGAATAGACCCGGATAACCGGTGGTGGTGGACGGACCGGAGGTGGGGAAGGGAGAGAGGCTGAGGAGTGAGGAGCAGGAATGACAGGACGAACGACGGGAGCGGGATGCAGAGCGATATCCGGAGCAGGGAAGAATGGAAGATCTTCACGGAAAGTTACGTCAGGCGAGACAGTAACCTTGCGGGTAGTAGGCGAATAACATACATAACCCTTCTGAGTGCGCGAGTACCCGACAAAGATCTGCTTGGTGGCACGAGGGTCCAACTTGTCCGTGGAGGGACCGAGGTGGTGAACGTAGCAGGTACACCCAAACACCCGTGGCGGAAGGGGAAAAGGCGGAGTTGTGGGAAAGAGGAGGCTGAAGGGAGTAGCATACTGGAGGACGGAAGACGGGAGGCGGTTGATGAGGAAGCAAGCCGTGGAGAGAGCGTAGTTCCAGTACGGTTTGGGGACCTGCATTTGAAGCATAAGCGAGCGAGCGACATCAAGAAGGTGACGATTCTTGCGCTCGGCGACACCATTCTGTTGTGGAGTGTACGGACATGAGGTTTGGTGAAGAATGCCGAATTCAGAGCAGAGAGTGGCAAACGTATGGCTGGTGTACTCCCGCGCATTGTCAGTACGAATAGTGCGAATAGGCGCAGAGAACTGAGTGCGAGTCTCGAGTATGAAAGCCCGGAATACGCGGGGAAGTTCAGAGCGATCCCGAAGGAGATATAACCACGTCATGCGAGAGTAATCATCAATAAAAGTAAGAAAATAGCGATAGCCAGAAATACTAGTAAATTTGTACGAACCCCATATATCGGAGTGTACTAAAATAAAAGGAGCGGAGCTCCGAGTACAATGAGGGGGGAAAGAAGAACGGGGCTGTTTGCCCAAAATACATGTGTCGCAACGAAAAGCAGGGAGAGTGACATCAGGAAGAGCCTTCCGGAGGACGGGAAGAGGAGCATGTCCCAGACGGCGATGCCAATCCGAAGAGGAGATAGATGCGAGGACAGTAGGAGAGTTGTCAAGAAGATAGAGCTCATTCTGCAGCCGTCCTCTACCAATGATAGTCTGCGTCTGCTGATCCTGTATGAGAAAAGAAGAAGAAGTAAACGTCACTGAGTAATTAGAATCAGTAGTAAGACGACCGACAGAGAGTAAATTGAAAGGAGAGCCCGGAACATGTAGAGCCGAGCGCAGGAGGAGAGAAGAGGTGAGAGAAATATCAGCACATCCAGAGACGGGAACCGACGCCCCATTAGCAACAGTAATGTACTTCGGGTGAGGTGAAGACAAGTACTGTGGTGGCCTAACAGAGGTGATATGATGAGTGGCACCAGAATCAAGGATCCAGCGCGTGCCAGAGGATAGGCAGGCGATACCTTCATTGGAGATAGAGGCAGCAGAGGCAACCGAGGCAGGCGGACGGCTGAGCAAGCCATGAAGATGCTGGAGCTGAAGACGAACCTCGTCGAGCTCAGTACGAGAGGAGGCAGAGTTGGTAGTAGCAGCAGAGGCATGTGGACGAGGAGGTCGGCCATGTTTGCGAAAGCAAGTGGCCTCAAGATGACCATCTTTACCACAGAACGAGCATTTAGGCCTAAACCGGCCACCGCGACCCCGGCCGCGAGAGTCAGAGCGGCCACCACGGGCAGAGGGGGGAAGAGGCAATAAGGGAGCTGGTGCCTGTTGAACAAGGGCCGGAGAAGGAAGTCCGGGAACATCCGGAGGCGGGGAGACTTTGAGAAGCATTGAGCACACGTCGGAAAAGGACGGTGTAACAGTAGAGGAGAGGATGTGAGCCCGGACACTGTGAAGATGAGGGGGTACCCGGGCCATCATCATGGCGATACCCACAGCTTCCTTCTGGGTACGTTGAGCAGCGAGATCTAGAGTGGGAGGCTGATGGTGGATCCAAGCCTCAACCAGAGACCGGGCTTGAGCAACAAAGGACGTCAAGTCGGTTGCGCCACTGCTGTCAAGGGCCTGGAGAGCGGTGATGATATCATATAGATGGTGGAGACTATCTTTGCCAGAGTAGAGGGTGTGTAGCTCGTCCCACATGCCTTTGGCCGTCTCATGATACATGGCCAGGCGATAAGATTCGCCATCAAGAGAGTTGAGGAGTCAGGTTTGCACACGCCCATCATTGCGTAACCACTCCTCAGTAGGGACACCAATAACGGTCTGAGTCAGATGATGAAGGAATCCCTTTGACTGAAGGACACGGCGAACTGAGTGTGCTCATTCCACAAAGTTCTTCTTGCCAGTGAGCGAGATTGTAGTGATCCGGAGCTCGTCGCGGACTTCCTGTATAGAGGCCGGGCGTTCAGGAGGAACTGCCGTACCGACGGAGTCTGCAGAAGTAGAAATGGAGGCCGCAGCGAGTTGAAGGAGACCGCAGCGGGCTGGAGGCCGCAGCGAGCTGGAGGAGACCGCGGCGGGCTGGAGGCCGCAGCGAGCTGGAGGAGACCGCGGCGGGCTGGAGGCAGCAGCTGGTGGAAGCAAACAGGCAGCGGACTGGGTGAGGACGCGGCGACCTGGATGAGGTCGCGGCGAGCTGGAAGAGGTTGCGGGCTGGGTCAGGTTGCGGCGGTCTGGATCAGACCGCGGCGGACAGGAGCGAGCTGAGAAGAGAGGACAGGTCGGGAAGCAAGAGAGCTGCCGCGGCGGGCTGGACCAGTCCGCAAGACTGAAAGATCGCAGAGGGGCTAACCCGCGGCGGACAGAAAAAGAATCTGCCGGAAGAGGACGGAGAGCAGCCGCAAGCAGGCGGACTGCGGACAGAGGATGAAGATGAGCTTACGGCGGACGAAGGAAACCAAGAGGTTGAGGTCGCCGAGGTCGCGCCGGACAAGAGGAGGCCGCAGCGAGTAAGGGAAGCAGTGGACCCCACAGGATGGCTATAAATAGGGGGCCAGAGGAGGAAGGAGAAGACGAGAGGAGAGGTGGTTCCACGGGAGAAGAGTCTGCGGACTGGACAAGGGAGGCCGCAGGAGTGAAGCGGCTAGAAGGTGCGGACACACTGTCGCAGGCCGCAGAGGAGAGGTGGTTCCACGGAGAGGCTGCGGACTGGATAAGGGAGGCCGCAGGAGGTCGCAGGTCGTAGGGCGGACAGAAAAGGGGAGTCCGCAGGAGTCAGTAACCTGGCTCTGATACCATGTAGAAATGGAGAAAGCCAACCTTGTATATATGTCCACTTGATGCAAATACAAAGAATGAGTACATATATATAGATGAGAGAAAGAGAGAGAAAAGTCTTATACACAATGTGGGACTAAAGAGAGGAGAGAGAAGCAATAAATGCTATACAAATGGGTCTAATGTTAAGTGGGCTTTTCCAACAAATATAAACTGTAAAAAAATATTTTCTATTAGTAAAAAATAATATTTTTAAAATTCAATGGGGCGGCCGCCTACACCCGGTCCTATGTGAATCCGCCCATGGGTACTTTTATGCATAGATGTTATGAAATGTGAATATTGATGGGGAGGTTTCTGTAATTTCGAAAGTTAGAGGGGTGCGTAATTACGCAAACTTCAAGGGGAGGTCCTTGTGAATAACCCTAAACCCTAAATAATAACAAATAACGAGCAATCTATACATGCAACGGAGCATAGTATTTCATTCATTTTGTATTCAAGTTGCAAAGAGGGATGAGTATATCCTGATTGTCTGATGAGCATAGGTGTAACTTGTTTCAGTTGAAATTTTTGAGGGACATTTTGGTCTTATTTAGCCCTAGAAATACTCGTGTATTTTATCTATGCTAGACAAAAGGGAAAACCCATTTTCGGTCTCACATTTTTTACATTTTCTATTTTGCCCCTCCTTTATCCAACATATTATGGCCCCGTTTGGGAGGACTTATTCTCACCGGTCAAGCGGTCACGACCGCATGAACCAGGACTTAATTAAGGTCCGATTCATGCGGTCGTGACCGCTTGACCGGTGAAAATAAATCTCCCCAAACGAAGCCTATATGCAACCAAAAAAAGCTGATTTTTTGGGAATTGTTAACTGCATACCGAATATGGCTATTCGCAAACCAAAAATAGCACTTTGTAAAAGCGTTAAATATTCTACTTGCTTTTTCAAACTCTTTATTCACAAACCAAACCCTAATTCCTTTTCCCCTTCACAGCCACCTGCCCGAGCCCGCATTCCGCATCTTCCACTCTCTCGCTCTCCCAACTCTCGATTCGCACATCTCCCGCTCGCCAGCTACGACGACGTCACCCGCCTGCTCGCCGACGAAGAATTTCAGAAAAAGACATTGCCCTTGTTGGCGCGGGCGTAGGCGGCAAAGGTGGTGCCCTCTAGGTCATCGATGAAGAAGAATCCTCCTGTTCGAAGCCCCCGATCCTTCGCTTCTTCACTTTGTTCGAATGAGTCAACCGTTCGCTGTCTCCCCCGTTGTGAGTACATTGAGCTTCTTCACTTTGTTCGAGGGAGCCAACCGTTTCTTTTGGATTGTAGTGAGCATTGAGCTATGCACTTGCTGGTACTTGTGTTGTTGGTGCACTTCTTGATATTTTTTTACTTTTAATGTTGGTCTGCGAATAACAATAATTTCTGTGAATAACAAATTTAAGTACCTTTGGATCTGCGAATAGTAATAATCTGCGAATAGCCATTTTCGGTCTGCGGATAACAATCCCCTTTTTTGTATCCCCCTCCGACAATAAATAAATTTTCAAAATTTTAACTTTCCCAAAACTATGTTCTATAAGATCAATGAACAAAAAAACAAGAAAAACTAATCCTTCTATTGACAAAACACTCTTTCTCTCATCAGATGGGAATGGGAAGTGCACTAGAAACCTTGTGTGGCCAATCCTTTGGAGCAAAGCAGAATCACATGCTCGGCATACACTTACAAAGAGCCATGCTCGTTCTCATGACCGTGTGTGTTCCCGTGGCTGTCGTCTGGGCCTACACAGGTCAAATTCTCTTGGCATTTGGGCAAGACCCAGAGATATCATCAGAAGCTGGGTTATTTGCTCGTTGGCTCATCCCTTCTCTCTTTGCATATGGACTCCTTCAATGTTATGTTAGATTCTTGCAGACCCAGAACATTGTGCTGCCACTGATGCTGACTTCTGCAGTCACAGCTCTTATTCACGTTTTAGTATGCTGGGTCCTGGTGTTCAAGTCTGGTCTTGGAATTAGAGGTGCGGCATTGGCTAATTCTATCTCTTACTGGATAAATGTGCTCCTATTGGTAGTTTATGTTAGGATTTCGCCTTCCTGCAAGGAGACGTGGGCCGGATTTTCAAGGGAGACTTTTCACCAAGTTCTCTCCTTCGTCAAACTAGCAATTCCTTCCGCCTCCATGATTTGGTTAGGAATTTAGTGGAGTTGTCTTCATAATTATAAGTTTTCTTAGATTTTTCTTATGAATATTTGTTGAAAGTTTGAGATTGTGAATTGTTTTTTTGGCTTTATGCAGCATAGAATTTTGGTCATTTGAGCTCATCATTCTTCTTTCTGGTCTTCTTCCGAATCCAACCCTGGAAACATCAGCTTTATCCATCATGTAAGCATAAAAATGGCCAATTATATATGGTACAGTGCTACTATTTAGTTTTTAAAATGCATTTCCTGGAGAAATCAAAGGGGCTCCATAAGCTCAATGTAACTAGAAAGTCTTCTAAAAATAGAATCTCAAGTGATAATTGTGTTCACGTCTTCTTGTAATTCTTCACATTAGAAAGGTTGTGCGTGCGAGTTCTTTTTCATTCTTTGATGCTCTTCTTCTACCCATGGGAGTAAATTGTGTGCCTTTTGGATAGTATTCTCACTATATTTCTTCATGACTGCGTGTGATGTCTAAGGTTCCTACTATTTTCTTCTATACATGATTCCATACCAGCCTTATGATGATACTTACCATGTTAATGATACTCATCATGTTAATTGACAATAATGATATTTATATATGATTCCATACCAGCCTTATAATGATACTTATCACGTTAATTGACAATAATTTTTTCTTCCATACCAGACTTAACACTGGTGCGCTGATGTTCATGATTCCCTTTGGCCTCGGAGCTGCTATAAGGTTAGACTAATGAGGTAACTTACACTGTCCTACTCTACTACTCCAGTGGATTAACATCTTCATGTGCTCCTGTAGTACGCGTGTTTCGAACGAACTTGGGGCTGGTCGACCAATGGCTGCCCGTCGAGCGGTGCAAGTCGTGGTGGTTTTAGCCATAATAGTTGAATTTATTGGTGGATTGACCATTATGTTGGCGCGCAATGTATGGGGATATGCATACAGCAATGACGAGCAGCTTGTTCAATATATTGCAAACATTCTTCCAATTCTAGCAGTTTCACACTTCCTGGATGGAATACAGTGTGTTCTTTCAGGTACAATGCCTTCAATCTTTCATATTCAAGAATTCCGCAAGGCATATATAGGTAATTCAAAAAAGTTATGCACTCAAAAGTTTCCTTGATGAAATTACAGGCACAGCAAGAGGTTGTGGTTGGCAAAAACTCGGCGCCTTTGTTAATCTTGGGGCTTATTATGGTGTGGGTATTCCTTGTGCAGTTCTGCTGAGTTTTGTTTTTCGCATTGGAGGCAAGGTTTGTTTCCTTTTCGAAGCTTTTCCCTATCAATAGTGCCATGTATTTAGCTTCATAATTAGATAATGTTATATTGTATTGTGTCTTGGACATCTTCGCAAATGTTGTTTCACTAAGGTAGACCACAAATCAAGTAGTAATTTTCTGATCATTGTTTCTCCATCATAATCCTATCTCAATAACATTACGGAGGCTGTAGACAATAAGTAACAATAATATTATTGACATAGCATGATGTTCTTTCTCGGTCATCTGTAAAGTTAACAAAATATTGATTATAATCAATATATAAGAGTGTTGCTTCATCAGTAAAAAAGGATATCAGTAACATTATGAATCTTCTTGAGTGGTCTCTTTATCCATGCACATGTTGATGGTGATATGCATTCGGTTCACAAGTAAATAATGTAGCATTTCGTTGTTTCTTATATGACCACAGAAATATTGTAAAACTAAGGAAGATCACAACTCTAGTGCTGTTTTTCCGATCATCTGCATCTCCACTATAATCCTCTCTAATTAATCTTTGAGCTGGAAATTGTATCCCATCATTAACAATTCCTTTGGAATAGCATGATATTCTTCTCGGATCATTTGTAAATCTATGAAAATATTGATCCTTAGCAATAGAGCATTTATCATTAAAAAATTATATCAGTAACATTATAGATCTCCTTGAGTAGTCTCAGTTAGGCGGAAATAATAAATTAATTGCATTTCAAGGAGCTTCCACCCTTATATATACACAAGGGGAGTGGACTCAAACAACACAAGAAATACCTGGGCCGTTTATAATGGGCATTTTACAATATGTTACAAAACTTTTATTCAACTCTCCCCCTCGAGATGGGAGTATATATCGAACATTCCCAGCTTGATAAGATTGTCCTAGAAAATATCACAGCTCAAGCACTTGGTGAAGATGTCTACTAGCTAATCTTGAGATTGAACAAACGAAGTGCAAACATTACCTTTTCAAGGTGATCTCTGATAAAGTGTATCAATTTTGACGTATTTTGTTCGATCATGTTGAACAAGATTATGAACAACATTGATGACAGTTTTATTGTCACGCAATAATATAATAGGCTTCCAGCATGTAGTCTCAAATCCCGCACTATTGAGTTAAGCCAGAACCCCTCACATATTCCTTGTGACATTGCCCTGTACCCTGCCTCTGCGCTGGATCTTACTATGACATTTTGTTTCTTACTTTGTTCAAGTCACTAGATTCTCTCCAACAAAGGAGCAATATCTAGTGGTGGACTTTCTATCATCTTGACTTTTAACCCAATTAGCATTTATATAAACTTCAACATCCAACTGCTTATTCCGGGAGAACAGAATTCCACGTCCAAGAGAGTTCTTCAAATACGGTAGCACACGCATGACATCTTCATGATACAATAACCTGGGAGAATGCATGTATCTGCTAAGGATCCCAACATCATGTGTGATATCTAGGTGAGTATGTAAGAGATAGATCAGCCGTCCCACCAGTCTTTGGTAGCTAGAAGAGTTCACTTTCTCACCATCCTTGTCCTCATCAATCTTACAGTTTACTTCCATGGGAAAATTAACATGAACACAACCAAGCATTCATGTTTCTTCTAGAAGATCTAGGACACATTTGTTCTGAGAAATGAAGATTTTGCGGTTAGTGCAACTACTACTCCCAGAAAATACTTCAACTTTCCTAACTGTTTAAACTTCAAACTCTTTACACAGGCGTGCCTTAAGCCACATGATTTTTACAACATTATCTCCCTTGATGATTATGTCGTTAACATAGACAATGAGAATAGTCATTTTCTCGTCTTTCCTTTTCACAAAGAGGGTAGTTAGAAGAGTTTACCTTTAAGTTGAAAATTGTAGACTATGATTAAAAGTACATTTAACATAGCAATACATTTTTTTTGGCTGCTTTCAATTGGGTAGGCATTGGCACTTCCATGATAAGCTTACTATCCCATATGGCTTTGTACATGTTCAATATTTAAAACTTCCAACTAAGCTATTGTAGAAGGTAAGATCCATTGATTCACTTTATCTTTCTTTGTGAATTGCTTCGGTACATCTTTTGGAAATAGTTCTGGGATGTCATCCTCACTTTATTTTACTTGCATTTTAAGAAAATATGAGACAAGTGAAAGTCAATCAAATCAAATTCTTTAATCATATATATTTTGAAATCATCAAACATGAGTGCACTATTTCCTATAAAAATTAAATCATCTACATACTCATATAGGCATTGAGTACATGAGTGCATTATTTTGAAATCATATATATTTTGAAATCATCAAACATGAGTGCATTATTCTTCATATAGAGTACATGCTCATATAGGCATTGACATATCCATTTGATTGAAATATTCTTCATATAGAGATATTATCAATCCTTGAATTACAAGATTTTGATTATTTTACGTCATATAGTGTCTTCTACAGCTGCTATACTTTTCTTTTTTTTTGTCTTTTTTAACATATTCCATGGATTGTTCAATAATAACTCTCTTTAATAACATTATTCAAGAACAACGATTTAACATCCATTTGAAATATCTTCCACTTATTTTTTTACAACTAAAGAAATATATTGCATTGCTTGAAATATATTTTAAGTATATTCAAGCAAAGGAATATGTATTATTGTGGATAGTACTTAGAGAGATGAAATTTTTGAGGAAAGTAGAAAAGGTGATATAATCTTAACTCTTAAATTTATAGTAGGAAAGGAAGCTATTAATAAAAACAGTGTTTAAGCGTCATAAGTAGATTAAGTGAAGCTATTAAAGTGTAATTTGAGAAAAATTTAGATGTTTTTGTAAGAGAAATCTCACAAAGCAAGAAGATTTTCATTTGGAAGACTAAATTAACATATAGGGGAAGAAAATACAGATTATATAGATGTTCATGGAAGATTTGGGTATGAGGAAAAAAATAAAAGAGGAAGAACCATTTTATACTTTGATATATCATATGAGCTAATTTTGACAAATACGTTGTCAATGAAGAGGGAATAACATTTAATTACGTTTAAGAGCGAACCAAATAAGTCACAAATTGAATGTTTTATAACTCACAAAATGAATAGAAAAATTTGTAAGAAAGACAAAGTCATACTAGGAGAAAGTTTGACAACACAACATATGCTAGTGGCGTTGAAAGTGCAAATTAAATATAGTAAATTTAGGAGGACAAAAAAATTATCATAAATTCAGTGGAGGAACTTAAATAAGAAAAATAGGTTGCTTTCAAGAGAGTTGTTACGGGACAATTAGTTGATGATCCTTATGCTGAAAGCAAGTTTTACCGTACTGCATTTAGACCAGCAATACTCTACGATTCTAAGTGTTGGGCAGTGAATTATGTACATGAGCAAAAACTTGGAGTTACGGAGATGAGAATGCTTAGGTGAATGTGTGGACACACAAGACTGGATAAAATTAGAAATGAATGTATCAGGGATAAAACAAGAGTGGTACCAATTGTAGATAAGATGAAAGAAACTCGATTATGGTTCGAACACGTACAAAGGAGACCATTAAAAGCACATGTTAGGTGCTGAGAAAGTTTAGCCGCTAGGCATGTTAAACGGGGTAGGGGTAGGGGCGCAGAGTAGGCTGTACAGTGATCTGTGCCGACTCTAATGCAGAAGTATTTGTGAGGTCAATGGGCATCACAGTGAACTCGTACTGACTATAACGGGAGTTGAAAGCTGTCTTAGAGATATCCGACTTTCTAATACATAGTTGATAATATCTCGATCGCAAGACTAACTTAGAAAACACATGAGTCCCTCACAATTGATCAAACAATTCATTTATCTTGGGGAGTGGATAAGTATTTCAGACTGTTAGTGTTACGGGTCCATATGTTACGGAACTACACGACGACGAGCCATCATGACAACTCTACACGCGTCGGGCGCGTATATCGCAAGGGCCTACCGAGACCGCGGAGAATATTTAATAATAAATAGGTTGATATGTTTGTTGCCGTATTTTTAGTATTTTCAGTATCTCCTAATTTCAGTATTTCCTAATTTCCAGTATTTCTTAATTTAAGTATTTCCTTTTATATTCGCTTCTCGCCACTATAAGAGGGTTGACGGACCTTGTAATCTTTATCTTGGAATGTATGAAGGTTTCTATGATTGCTCTCTAATTTCATCTCTTCTCGTCCTCCTTCATTCTCTCTCACCCCCGTCGTCCCTTCCCCTTTCTGAATTCCTCCTGGAATTTATCCGTGATCGTATCAATTAGTCCGACCTACCGCACCGCCCGCTCTTGCAGCCGGTGCTCGAGTTTGACTAAGGAATTCAGAAATCTATCTCCCTGGTCCACTAACCCGCACCGCACCCGATCCCCGCCGACCCGCGCCGTTGCGACACAGCCCTGTTTCCGCGACACAGCACCCGATCCCGCGTCGCCATAGTAAAGACAAGCGGCGCGATCGTTTCTGCCATTCCGCACGACGCGTAACTCAGCCGACGTGTGGTTCACCCTTGCCGGACATCCCGACCCCGATCTGCCTCCGGCATCACGCCGCCAGCGCCGATCCGCCATGTCCTGCCCTCCAACAACCGGATCGGCCCGCTCCACCTCCTTCAACAACCGGATCAGCCTCTGGCGTCCTTTCCGCACTCGATCCTCCCTGATCTGCCACAAAGCCTCCTCCAACAACCAGCTGATCCAGCCGCGCCCCAACCCAGCCGCTATAGCCCTCTGGATCTTTCGCCGCCCAGAGCCTCTATTCTGCATCGTTCTCTTCTCGGCGCCTGGCCCCGCTGCGCTCCCGGTATTGACTGTCCTTCACCCGTGCTGCAAGGCTTCTGTCAGCCGGATCTGCTTCCCCTTCCATTTCTACTGCAGGAAGGACGTTACCCCATGCCTCTGTTCCGTTGTGCCGACCGTTATGCTACCACGGACATCGTCGACATCACATCCAACCTACATCCTGGGCACCATGGCCTCCGCCCAATCCGCCGCTCCCGGGTCGCTGTTCTTGTTGTCGCCGACCACCAACCCTCGGCTAGATTTCTCTGACGTAGCTGGACAAATCCTAACCACATGCGCCTCCCTCCATGCCAAAGTCGATCGTCTTCTCATGTACCACGGACGGGCGTCTGCAACCCCCCCCCCCCCCCACGAGGTTCCCTGCCCTAAGCCGTCTCCACCACGGCTACCTCCTGCACCATGCGAAAGTTTTCCGGCCATGTCACCTCTCTCCACGGTCACTAATGCACCACCTCTCTCTACGGTGGTCGTCCCTCCGCCGCTTCCACCGGCCGCATCACCGCCTATTTTTTTTGCCCCGTCCAGTAAACTCATCGCCCCCTCTACCGGCTCTTACTCCGCCAACTCCAATCTTGCCACCCCCTCCGATCATCTCACTTTCTCCTCTTCCAACTCTCACTCTGTTGGCCCCTGCCATGCCGCTTCCACCAGCCGCATCGCCGCCTCTTCCGTCTCCCCATGCCCCGCTGCCCCCGACGGATCCGTTCCTGCTGTCGGCCGTCGCGAATCCGACATTCTTGTGGCGGCTGCTCACCACCGCCTCACCGACCTTACGAAAGTCATTACTTCTGCCCCATGTCCTTCTGATGGCATCGCCGCTACTCACCAACATTGCCGCCATTGATACGTGCTATCTAGCCTTGTTTTGATGGGAGGTCAAGGTACCAGATGATCCGGCCATCCGCTTGGTACAAGAGCTTGAGGGCAAGCTCATTTTGAAGGAAGGATGGAGTGTTACGGGTCCAAATGTTATGGAACTACACGACGACGAGCCGCTATGACAAGTCTACAAGCGTCGGCCGCGTATATCGCAAGGGTCCACCGAGACCGCAGATAATATTTAATAATAAATAGATTGATATGTTTGTTGACGCATTTTTAGTATTTCCAGTAATTCCAAATTTAAGTATTTCTTAATTTCCAGTATTTCTTAATTTCAGTATTTCCTTTTATATTCGCTCCTCGCCACTATTAGAGGGCCGACAGACCCTGTAATCTTTATCTTAGAATGTATGGAGGTTTCTAGGGTTGCTCCCTAATTTCGTCTCTTCTCGTCCTCCTTCATTCTTGCTCGCCCCCGCCGACACTTCCCCTTGTCGGATTCCTCCTGTAATTTATCTGTGATCGCATCAGTTAGCATGTTCAATTCTCTATAATCAATGCATAGTCTCAAGCTACCATCCTTTTTCTTAACAAACAGTACTGAAGCTCCCCAAGGTGAGGAACTGGGGCAAACAAACCCCGAGTTGATCAACTCCTGCAACTACACTCGCAATTCTATCAAATCCTTCAGATTCATTCGGTAAGGGGTTCTAGATACGGGTCTAGCCCAAGGCCTAGCCGCATTTTCCTCTCGTCAGGGAGGAGTTACTGGGTAGTTCGAGCGGCTAGAGAGGGGTAGTGGGATACCGGGGAAAAGGGGGCTTCACAAAAACAATGAAACTAACAAAGAAAAAACATGAATTTTAGATAAACAAAACCGGGATGTCGCACCCCGAGATCTCGCAGCGTCTCACCATGAATGATTGTGGGTCTAGAATCTCTCACAAACAAACAATCAAAAAATGAAGCATTCACCCCTATTTATAGCAAGAGGGGGTGGTTGGGCACCATCCATGAACGACTATGATTGGTTGTTACACCTGATGTCCTGCAGACACGTCCAAAAAATAAAATACATATAAATAATAAAAAGATGATTTAGGCGCGCTCGCGGTCTCGGATTGTTGATCCGATCAACGCCTCTAACGTGAATATACAAATGTGGGCCTCGTCGACTGGTGACCCGTAACCCAACGCCGATCTCCATCAACTCCCCCCGTCTGAAAAGCATTCATCTCTGATGATGAATGAAGATGGTTGTACTGTCGTCGAATATGGGAAGCAAGTCTATCAAGCTCCTCCACATATATCCAAGTATCATCAAATATGGGGTGTCCACTACAGTGCACCAAGTAACAACAAGAAGGACCGCCTACGATGGAAATGCACTCATGCTCCACAATATCAGCAATGCGCTCAGTTCTCGCCTCTTGTGTTGGTGGATCCAGAAGAACCAATGAAATCATAGGTGGTGCGGGTAAGTCCACAGGTGCTTATCCAAGGTGACTAGGGGAAGAGTCAAGTTGTAACAGGAAGGATATAGGAAGTGGCTCAAGGTATTCATCTCTATGCTTGAGAGGCTCAAATAACGGTGTTAAATCTCCAGTATTAAATACCTAATGGATACCCATATTTGCCGGGAGGTTGACCTCATACGCAGTTGCTCCAATTTTCTTTATAATCCTACAAGGGCTCATTTGTTTTAGTTGTAGCTTTTTAGAAACTCCTTTTGGGAGCCTCTCCAAGCGAAATCGCAACATGACTTGCTCTCACTTACCAAAAAATGTTGCTCACGGTTGTGTTCACTTGTTCGTGCTTTATATAATTCATTACTAATATCAATTTTTTTCCTAATCAATCCATGCAGTTCATGTATATGATGAATGAAGGACTCGACAAAATCATTAGGACGTGACTCTAAGGGAACAAGGGCAAGATCCATAGGCTTTCTAGGCTCGGAACCTGATACTAATAGACCTATTGAAATGAACTCATACTAGTAGACCTATTGAAATGAACTCATACTAGTAGACCTATTGATGAAACTATTGGATGCAAACTTAGCTATGGGTAACACAGAATCGCAAACCCACGGATGATCATTAACTAGACACCACAACAAATTCTCTAAACTCCTATTAACGACTGCAGTTTGGCCGTCAGTCCGTGGGTGGTAAGCGGTAGAAAAATTTAAAGTCATACTTGTCTTATGTCATAACGTGCTCCAAAAATAACTCATAAATCGAACGCCGCGACAAGACACCATAGATTTGGGAAATATGTGGAACCGAAAAATGTCTCAAGTGAAAAGGAACAACACATGAGCCACATCGACAATTTTGCGGCAGGCAATAAAGCGAGTCTCTTCGAAAATCGATCTACCACTACGAAAATAGAATCGTGCATCCTCAGAGTGCGAGAAAGTCCTAATAAAATATATGTTGATATAGACCGAAGGCTGGTGTGGGACCGAAAGAGGATAGAGTCCATTATTTTGTTTTGAACCCTTCGTTGTCTGACATGAGTTGCAGTGTCGCACAACACGTGTCACATCACTTTTCATGACATGCCATTAAAAGTAATCCTCAATTAAAGTAATCGTCTTATCTCTGCCAAAGTGGCCGACTGCATTATCGATGTGCATTTCCCAAAATCAAGAAGTCCTAGAAGGATGTACCGGAGATGCAGAGATGCGACCCCGCTCCAGACCCAAAATATACTTCTTCCGCCTCCAAAGCTCTTAGCCATCGCGTCGATGCTCC
The DNA here is from genome assembly GCA_039583875.1 of Platanthera guangdongensis. Classification (NCBI taxonomy): domain Eukaryota; kingdom Viridiplantae; phylum Streptophyta; class Magnoliopsida; order Asparagales; family Orchidaceae; genus Platanthera; species Platanthera guangdongensis. The sequence continues at coordinate 128,050,896 of CM077154.1, read as the reverse complement.
GGAACTTATCGCCTCCATGCACGCCTCCCTCCTCGCCCTCCACTCCCAGATTGACTCCCTTCAGGCGTCTGCCGCCGCCGTATCCGCCGCATTCAGCTTTGGCTCGTCCGTGGACGACGGCTCTCTCCTCGGCACCGGGCAGCCACCCGCTTCCTCCGGACACCCTCCTCCGTCCATTCAGGGTCGGCCCACCGTCTCCCTTGATATCCCCTCTTTTATCAGCGTAGACCTAATGCGGTGGATCGTCAAGGCGGAGCAATATTTCAAGCTCAACTATACATCGGAGCACGACAAGGTATCTACGGCTGTGGTTGGCCTGAAAGGCACAGCCCTCCACTAGGCTCGGTGGTTCCGCAAGTCCAACCCGAGCCTCTCCTGTCCCAAGCTCAAACAGGAGATGATTCAGTAGTATGACACCCGCTACTATGGCTCTTTCGCTATCGAGCAGCTATACAGCGTCCGCTAGACAGCCGGCCTGGACGACTACATTGACGAGTTTGTAGCCTTGGTCAAACATGTCTCCGACTTGCCACCAAACCATTACCTGGGCTTCTTCATGCAGGGGCTACTGCCCCATATTTGCTCCCGGCTCCGCACGCACCATCCCCACAAAGTCTCAGACGCCCTTGACATGGCGTGTCTGGTAGAGGCTGACCTCACCCCCAGGACGCCTGTACCTGCAGCCAGTCACCACCCGCCTCGGCCGCCCTGGCGGCCACCTCCTTTGACAACCCCACAGCGGCTTCCCCCAGGGGGAGACTGACCCAGCCGACCGTTAGTTCCCCAACGCATCTACAATAGTACTTACAATGAATGTCGCAGCAAGGATCTATGTTTTCGGTGCCCTCAGCCCGACTCTCCTACCCATGTGTGCTTCATCAAGGAGTTCTACATCATCATCGACAACTTCGACCTGGAGGTCACGTTGGAGGATTTTGAGGCCCTCGAGCTATCCGAGGGTGACGATGCGGTGGACACCGCCTCACCTACCTTTCACCGCTTGGAGCTGCCATGTTTCTCTGTGAGAGGCATTTCGGGGCCTCAAACCATGAAACTAACAGGCACGTTGTGTGATCGTTTCATTGTGGTCATGATGGACAGTGGTGTGAGCGACAATTTCCTCTCCGCCCAGTTGGCGCACCAGCTTCACCTTCCCTTAGTTCCCTCTCCTGACTTTACAGTTTGTAAGGGCGATGGGCGTCGCCGCCCGACTCACGGGTGTTGCACCACTCTCTCCCTGATGGTGGGGTCCTGCCCGGTGACCGCAGACTTCTACGGCTTCGTCCTCGGTGGTATTGACGTCATTTTGGGAGTGGCTTGGCTCCACACGTTGGGCGAAGTGCAGGTCAACTAGGAGAGTATGACTATGCAGTTCTTTCAAGAGGGCCAGACATGTAGCTTTGTGGGCGAATCCGCTCTGCTTCGCTCCCCGGTCTCCGCCTATGCGATTCAGCGGACCGCCAACATCGACTTTTTTGCATGGTTGTGGCCGCTCTTTGCTCCAGCAGCGCCGCTTCCTTCACACCCGGCCGACCTTCAGGCATTACTCGCTGAGTTTGTCGACATCTTTGAGGCCACGACCGGCCTCCCTCCAGCTCGCCCGACGAATCACGTCATTCCCCTCCAGCCCGGTGCGGCGACGGTGTCGGTCCACCCTTACCGCTACGGCCATGTGCAGAAGTACAAGATCGAGTGTTTGATCCATGAGATGTTGTTGGAGGGCCTCATTCTCCCCAGTGCGGGCCCTTTCTCCAGCCCGGTCCTCTTGGCCCGAAAGAAGGACGGTAGCTGGCGGTTCTGCGTGGACTACCGTGAGCTCAATAAGGGCACCATTCCGAGCAGGTACCTGATCCCAGTAATTCAGGAGCTTCTGGATGAGCTCCACGACGTCATATTCTTTAACAAGCTGGACCTCCGAGCGGACTATCACCAGATCCAGGTACGACCCGAGGACATCGCCAAGACCGCCTTCTCGACGCACGACGGCCGCTACGAGTTCTTGGTCATGCTCTTCGGCCTGAATAACGCACCGGCCACCTTCCAGGTGACAATGAATGAGATTTTTCGGGCGATACTTCGTCGACACGTTCTATTTTTTTATGAAATTTTGGAATACAGTTCTTCCTGGAAGGATCACATTTAGCACATCCGCCTTACTTTGACTACCATCTGGCACCATCACCTCAAACTCCACCCGAAGAAGTGCACCTTTGGGGCATCGGAAGTGAGCTACCTCGGCCACACCATCTCGGATCAGGAGGTCGCCATGGACGAGGAGAATATTGCGCCGGTCCTTCATGGGCCGACTCTTATATCCCTGAGGGACGTTCGAGGATTCCTCGGCTTGACGAGATACTATCGCCGCTTCATCCAAGGGTACTGGGCTCTAGCTCGGCCGCTCACGCAGCTCCTAAAGAAGTTGGAGGAGGGCCCCTTTCAGTGGACGGTCGTCGTGATGTGACCCAAGGTGGGGGTGTAGTTTAGGAACAAAGTAAAAGGCGAACTATTTAAAATAATTGTGGCGTGAGAGACTTTCACGGACTATTCTAACGACAAAAACGACCTAAGCGTCGCTTACGAACGTAAGGCTACCGCACGAATGTATCAACGTCACAAGTCCAACTCCACGGGCACAAAATATGAAAACGGACAAACAAGGTAATGGAAAGTAAACGATAATTAGGCCATGAAGTTTGTTAGGGCAAGCTCTTTTAATTACCTATTCATTTAAATGTCGGCACAAGAAAATAGATGTGGATTGAGAATAGGAGAATGGCGAGATATACCATGGTGGGTAGCAACGATGAGATCGGGGCTGCCTGGATTGTGCAGTGCTGGCTGGAACAACTTGCTGGAGATGGAGCTGGATTTGTAGGAAGCAGTGGTGGCTGGACTGGAGGAACATGGTGCTGGAACTCTGGAAGGGGGAGATCACCAGAGGTTTGCTGAAACCGCCGAAGGAACAAGCACCGGAGGTCGTCGGAGACCTAGGGTGGGACTGGAGAGCTCGTCGGCGGCAGGAAATGGCTCCGCAGGTGGCATCGTCGATGAAGAGGGGCCTGGGCGTTGCAGCGCAGTTGCAGGAAGACGTCGGGGAAGAAGGAGGTCGGGTGCGGGCCCAGGAGGTCTTCCGTCAAGGAAGAAGGACGCCGGAGGGAGGGTCAGCTGGAGGTGGTCTCGTCGGAGGTGTTGCTCACTGAAGGAGGCGATTACAAGCGGCGGCGGCGGGCTTCGTCGGGAGAAAATGGCGGACGAACAGTGGGCGCTGGGAGAACGATAACAGAGAACGAATTTTGTTCTCTGATTGTTCTATTCCAGTCGGCTTGAACAGTGGCTAAGGTTTGATTTTATAATAAGTGGGGTTAGGGTTTTGGAGAAGGAAAATGGGCCTTGGTGGTGGGCTTTTAGGAGTGGGTTGGCAAGCTTAACTTTAAAGGAAAAATAATAATTAATTATAGTTGAAGGTGTGATCATAGATACTCCCTCATTTACAATTAACGAGATATAAATTAAAATAGTTAATTAATTAAGCTTGCCCGAATTAACCTATCACCTAAAATACTGGACCTATGCATTCAGGGACCCGTTGGTCGGTCACACCAACAAGCCAAACAAAAATGCGCGAACAATATGTGCGATACAAAATACACAAAAAATGCTAATACATGCACACTACAACTCTGCGGAACACAATAATCCAAAAATGCGCAAAAACATGCGATACAATAATAAAAAAACATATGCGATAAAAATAATAAAAACAACGCAACACGGGTTGCATCAATTCTCCCGGGGTTGAAAGAGCTCGACCCCGACGAGACTCGATGTAACCTGCAAGTAGAAAGTCCAAGTGTCGATTGAAGAGATGTTGTATACTGTCCTGCTGATGTCGTCGCTGCAACCCCAAACCTATAAGTAACCTCTCATATCTAAAGCTCGCAATCCATTAGTCAAAATTTCATGCCAAATATTTAAATAAACAGTAATTATTAGAGCTTTTAGAGGATGACAGGGGCAGTGTGTGGAGAAAACATGTGGCAGTAGAGAGAACGGGAAGCAAGTGGAATCAGCCTGTGGAATCAGCCCGTGGAATCAGCCTGTGGAATCAGTAACTCATAATGCAACATACTCTCGCCCGATGGACACCTACGAACATCTGCTAGACCAAGGTAGTCTATCGTCATGATTTCACCCGATGAACTTCCGCTCGATTCACAAAATTTTAAACAGATCGCAAATTTGGCGCGTAAAACTTTCCATAAAAATCCTTTGAAGCGGGTGTCCCGATGAGTAAAGAATCTAAGTATTGTCTCGACCAAGGTGGTCAGGATCGCGATCCGGATCATAGGATCTTACGATCCCACGATCCTCATTTTGTAAATCGATCCTCATTTTGTAAAACGATCCTCGATCCGACCTTACTATCTGATCCAATCCTACCTCAAAACGATCTCATGTAGGATCTCGGTCCTGACAACCTTGGTCTCGACTCCCTCCAGACTGCTAAACCTAGAAGTATCCGCGCACAGATGATAGTGATGCGGTGGCCCAACATACGTGCCTACAATCAAAGGGAAGTAATGTGAACTAAAGGTGTGCTCGTCGAATACGAAATCGATGAAAGGTGGTGCCTCGGGGGCCTCGGGGGCCTCAGGTGAGGGACCACCGAACACAATGTCTGTGGGCTAAAGGGTTTGTGGCGGTAGTGGGCTAAGAAAGTCAGGACACAAGAAGCACGAGTCCATGTCACCCAAGATGAGGGTCTCATCACTAACCAACTCCTCTGGGAGAAGAGAGAATGATGTTGTGGTATCTGAGGTGAGTGACACATCCCTTATAACTCCTCCCTGGAGCGGGGCCAGAGGAAACAACTCGGCGAATGAAGGATGTGAGTCAGTTGGGGAAAGTGGACACACTATGTCAATCGAGAGGAAGGAATGAGGAAAGAACTTATCTTCCTGGAGCAGGGGCTCGGGAAGAACCTTCTCGATCGAAGGGGGTGCTAAAGCGGAGACAGGTGGAGACAACTTCAGTCAGGGTGGTGAAAATAGGAAGGAGCTCTTCTTCCTGGAGCAAGGGCTCAGGAAGAACCTCCTCGAGTGAAGAGAGTGCTGTAGTGGAGACACGTGGAGTCACGACATCAGTCGGAGTGATAAAGATAGGAGGAAATTTTTCTTCCTGGAGCAGGGGCTCCGGAAGAATCTCCTCGACTGAAATGAGCGTCCCAGTGGGGGTGGGTGAGACTAAGGTGCTCGTCGTGAGACTGACGAGACAAGACAGAGGATTATCGGAAGACCTAACCTCAGGTTCCACTATGTGATATAAAGTGTGGAGGTATGCAGGAGCAACATAATGCATGCGCATCGTCGCCTCCAGGTTGTGAACAGAGGTGCACAACCCACGCAAAATTTTGTTGAATGTCAGCAGTGACGCACTCGACATCTTTCATCAAAGCTCTAATACGCGCATCTAAATCACTCATCATTTTTTTAATGAAAACATAAATCTAAACCTAGAATTAGAAAACGACCGGCGCTCGGCTATCCCACGATAGGAGTGAGATATCCCAGCAGGCACACCAAACTGATGTGATCCAAGGTGGGGGTGTAGTTTAGGAACAAAGTAAAAGGCGAACTATTTAAAATAATTGTGGCGTGAGAGACTTTCGCAGGCTATTCTAACGACTAAAACGACCTAAGCGTCGCTTACGAACGCAAGGCTACCGCACAAACGTATCAACGTCGCAAGTCACAACTCCACAAGCACAAAATATGAAAACCGACAAACAAGGTAATGGAAAGTAAACGATAATTAGGCGATGAAGTTTGTTAGGGCAAGCTCTTTTAATTACCTATTCATTTAAATGTCGGCACAATAAAATAGACGCGGATTGAGAGTAGGAGAATGACGAGGTATACCATGGGGGGTAGCAACGATGAGATCGGGGCTGCTTGGACTGTGGAGTGTTGGCTGGAACAGCTTGCTGGAGACGGAGCTGGATTTGTAGGAAGCAGTGGTGGCTGGACTGGAGGAACAGGGTGCTGGAAGGGGGAGATCACCGGAGGTTTGCTGAAACCAGCGGAGGAACAAGCACAGGAGGTCGTCAGAGACCTAGGGTGGGACTGTAGAGCTCGTCGGCGGAAGGGAATGGCTCCGCGGGTGCCGTCGTCGATGAAGAGGGGCCTGGACGTTGCAGCGTAGTTGCAGGAAGTCGTCGGGGAAGAAGGAGGTCGGGTGCGGGCCCAGGAGGTCTTCCGTCAGGGAATAAGGACGTCGGAGGGAGGGTCAGCTGGAGCTGGTCTCGTCGAAGGTGTTGCTCGCAGGAGGAGGCGGTTTCAAGCGGCGGCGGCGGGCTTCGTCGGGAGGAAATGGCGCACGAACAGTGGATGCTGGGAGAACGAATTTGTTCTTTGTTCGTTCTATTTCAGCCGGCTTGAACAGTGGCTAAGGGTTGGTTTTTATAATAAGTGGGGTTAAGGTTTTGGAAAAGGAAAATGAGCCTTGGTGGTGGGCTTTTAGGAGTGGGCTGGCAAGTTTAACTTGAAAGGAAAAAATAATAAGTAATTATAATTGATGGTGTGATCATAGATACTCCCCCATTTACGATTAACGAGATATAAATTTAAAAAGCTAATTAATTAAACTTGCTCGAATTAACCTATCACCTAAAATACCGGACCTATGCATACAGGAACCCGTTGGCCGGTCACACCAACGAGCCAAATAAAAATGCGCGAACAATATGTGCGAAACAAAATACACAAAAAGTGTTAATACATGCGCAATACAACTCTACGCAACACAATAATCCAAAAAATGCGCAAAAACGTGCGCTACAATAATAAAAGACACATGCGATAAAAATAATAAAAACGACGCGGCGCGGGTTGCATTTATTCTCCCGGGGTTGAAAGAGCTCGACCCCTACGAGACTCGATGTAACCTGCAAGTAGAAAGTCCAAGCGTCGATCGAAGATATGTTGTATACTGTCTTGCTGATGTCGTCGCTACAACCTCAAACCTGGAAGTAACCTCTCATTTCAAAAGCTCACAATTCATTAGTCAAAATTTCATGCCAATTATTTAAATAAACAGTAATTATTAGAGTTTTTAGAGGATGACAGGGGCGGTGTGGGGAAAACATGTGGCAGTAGGGAGAACGGGAAGCAAGTGGAATCATCCCGTGGAATCAGTAACTTATAACGCAACATACTCTCGCCAGATGGACACCTACGAACATCTGCTAGACCAAGGTAGTCTATCGTCATGATTTCACCCGATGAACTTCCGCTCGAGTCACAAAATTTTAAACAGATTCTGAATTTGACGTGTAAAACTTTCCATAAAAATCCTTTGAAGCGGGTGTCCCGATGAGGAGTAAAGATTCTAAGTATTGTCTAGACTCCCTCAAGGCTGCTAAACCTAGAAGTGTCCGCGCTCGGATGATAGTGATGTGGTGGCCCAACATACGCGCATATAATCAAAGGGAAGTGATGTGAACTGAAGGTGTGCTCGTCGAATACGAAATCGATGAAAGGTGGTGCCTCGGGGGCCTCTGGTGAGGGACCACTGAACACAATGTCTGTGAGATCAAGGGTTTGTGGCGGTAGTGGGCTAAGAAAATCATGACACAAGACACACGAGTCCATGTCACCCAAGATGAGGGTCTCATCACTAACCAACTCCTCTGGGAGAAGAGAGAATGATGATGTGGTATCCAAGGAGAGTGACACATCCCTAATAACTCCTCCCTGGAGCGGGGCCACAGGAAACAACTCGGCGAGTGAAGAATGTGAGTCAGTCGGGGAAAGTGGACACACTATGTCAATCGAGAGGAAGGAATGAGGAAAGAACTTATCTTCCTGGAGCAGGGGCTCGGGAAGAACCTTCTCGATCGAAGGGGGTGCTAAAACGGAGACAGGTGGAGACACAACTTCAGTCAGGGTGGTGAAAATAGGAAGGAGCTCTTCTTCCTAGAGCAAGGGCTCAGGAAGAACCTCCTCGATTGAAGGGAGTGCTGTAGTGGAGACACGTGGAGTCACGACATCAGTCGGAGTGATAAAGATAGGAGGAAATTTTTCTTCCTGGATCAGGGGCTGCGGAAGAATCTCCTCGACTGAAGTGAGCGTCCCAGTGGGGGTGGGTGAGACTAAGGTGCTCGTCGTGAGACTGACGAGGCAAGACAGAGGATTATCGGAAGACCTAACCTCAGGTTCCACTATGTGATATAAAGTGTGGAGGTATGCAGGAGCAACATAATGCGTGCGCATTGTCGCCTCCAGGTTGTGAACAGAGATGCACAACCCACGCAAAATTTTGTCGGATGTCAGCAGTGACGCACTAGACATCTTTCATCAAAGCTCTAATACGCGCATCTAAATCACTCATCATTTTTTTTAACGAAAACAAAAATCTAAACCTAGAATTAAAAAACGACCGGCACTCGGCTATCCCACGATAGGAGTGAGATATCCCAGCAGCCACACCAAACTGATGTGATCCAAGGTGGGGGTGTAGTTTAGGAACAAAGAAAAAGGTGAACTATTTAAAATAATTGTGGCGTGAGAGACTTTCGCAGGCTATTCTAACGACTAAAACGACCTAAGCGTCGCTTACGAACGCAAGGCTACCGCACAAACGTATCAACGTCGCAAGTCACAACTCCACAAGCACAAAATATGAAAACCGACAAACAAGGTAATGTAAAGTAAATGTTAATTAGGCGATGAAGTTTGTTAGGGCAAGCTCTTTTAATTACCTATTCATTCAAATGTCGGCACAATAAAATAGACGTGGATTGAGAGTAGGAGAATGACGAGGTATACCATGGGGGGTAGCAACGATGAGATCGGGGCTGCCTGGACTGTGGAGTGCTGGCTGGAACAGCTTGCTGGAGACGGAGCTGGATTTGTAGGAAGAAGTGGTGGTTGGACTGGAGGAACAGGGTGCTGGAAGGGGGAGATCATCGGAGGTTTGCTGAAACCGTCGGAGGAACAAGTACAGGAGGTCGTCGGAGACCTAGGGTGGGACTGGAGAGCTCGTCGGCGGCAGGGAATGGCTCTGCAGGTGGCGTCGTCGATGAAGAGGGGTTTGGACATTGCAGCGCAGTTGCAGGAAGTCGTCGGGGAAGAAGGAGGTCGGGTGCGGGCCCAGGAGGTCTTCCGTAAGGGAAGAAGGACGTCGGAGGGAGGGTCAGCTGCAGGAGGTCTCGTCGGAGGTGTTGCTCGCTAAAGGACGCGCAATACAACTCTACGCTACACAATAATCCAAAAAATGTGCAAAAACATGTGTTACAATAATAAAAGACACATACGATAAAAATAATAAAACGACGCGACGCGGGTTGCATCACGTCGTCCCTGTCGCCGCCCTTCAGCATGCCTAGTCCGCAGGCCGTTGCTAGCCATGCCAGATTTGTCTTTGACATTCTTAGTGGAGTGTGACGCATCGGGCTCCGGGGTGGGAGTCGTACTCATGCAGGCTGGACGGCGGATTGCCTACTTCAGTCGCGCTTTCTCTGGCACTATTTGTAGCCGCTCCGCGTATGAGAACAAGCTCATGTGCTTCATTCTCGTCGTTCAACATTGGCGCCCATATCTGCTGGGTTGCCCATTCGTGGTCCGCACCGACCAACACATCCTCTGCTACCTCCTCTAGTAGAAGATCACAATGCCCGCCCAGCGGGTGTGGATGACCAAACTCATGTGCTAAGACTTCACCATCGAGTTCCGCCCGGGGAGGGCACACCGAGCAGTCGATGCCCTCTCTCGGTAAAGTCAGTCGCCAAAGCTCACGGCTATCTCTCAGCCGGTGTTGGAAGACGTGGCGACCATCCAGCACGAGGTTGAGTTCGACCCTGTTTTATCTGAGATCCGGACGGCGCTCATCGCAGACGCCTCCGCCCATCCACCGTACTAACTTGTAGGGGGGCATCGTGCTCTAGCACCCTCTTCTTTGAGAATTCCATGCCTCCTCGCCGAGTTTCACGCTTCGCCCTCCGAAGGGCACACCAGGGCTTTCCGCACCTACCGTCGTTTAGCGGCCTCTATACTGGCTCCGCATATTCCGACAAGTCGAGGCATTTTTGGTCGCTTGTCTGGTCTGCCAGAAGGCCAAGTATGAGGCAGCGTTCCCAGTCGGCCTCCTTCAGCCTCTTCTCATTCCGGACCGCGTTTGAGAGGATATGACCATGGACTTCATTACTCGGCTACCGCGCTCCCAGAGACTCGATTGTATCTTGGTCATAGTGGACAGACTGTCCAAATACGGCCACTTTATTCCCCTTTGTCACCCCTACACTGCTACCACAGTCGCAGACAGCTTCATCAGCGGCATTGTACATCATCATGGATTTCCTCGGTCGATCGTGACCAGTTTTCTTGAGCACCTTCTAGACCACACTTTTCCGACTACATGGGACTCACCTCTGCATGAGCACTGCTTATCACCCGTAGACGGATGGACAATCTGAGGTCCTCAATCGTTGTTTGGAGACATACCTTCGTTGTTTTGTGGGGGAGGAACCCCGCGGATGGGCTAAGTGTCTTTGTTGGGCCGAGTACTCCTGCAACACTGTCTACCACAACGCAGTAGGTCCACCCCGTTTGAGGTTGTCTATGGCCAGCCACCTCCCTCCATTCTTCGTCATCTGCCGAGAGAGTGTCAAGTCGAGAGTTTGGCCACCGCCCTGCAGGACCGTGACACCATCCAGGATCACCTGAAGCATTGCCTCTTACAGGCCCAACAAAAGATGTCCTCCTTGCGAATAAGGACCTATCCTTTCAAGTGGGGGAGAAGGTGTTCATCAAATTGCGCCCATGCCACCAGTTATTTGTGACCCGAAGGCCTTGCCCAAAGCTAGCCCCGCGATTCTTTGGCCCATTTGAGATACTAGCGCATATCAGTGCGGTCATCTATTGCAAACGCCTCCCCACCAAGACCCGCATTCACCCAGTCTTCCACATTTCTCAGTTGCGTCGTGTGGTGGGCGACCACGTCATCACGGACCACATTCTGGCCGACGTCGATCTCGTCGGCGAGGCACCGTACTACCCGACCAAAATACTTGATCGTTATTGTCTTCTGCCGGGAAACCCCACTTTGGAGGAAATTTTGATCGTCTAGGCAAATACCCAGACTTTAATTCTACATGGATTCCTCGGGATGACTTCCGTCGCCAGTTCGCCAACTACTGTCTTGAGTACAAGGCACAATTTCCAGACTGAGGCATTTTTACGGACGTGCACGTCAACGAGACGTCGTGGCAGGTCTACACGCGGAGGAAGACGACGTCGTGTCCATCTGAAAGAGGAGAGACCGATGACGCGATGCCGGCATGATTATTTTATTTCATTCGCATTATGTTATTTCATATTATGTTTGTGTGCGCTTTTATTTTATTTGCATTTGCTATCCGCACCCTACCCCTATAAGGGGTGGCGTTGTACTCTTTTTAATTATTCTTGGATGAATGAAATTTAGGGCTGCTCCCTAAGGCTTTCCACTAAACCCTAATCCCCCTCTTCTCCTTCAACTCCGCTGGCCCTTCTCCTCGCCGGGTTCCTCTTTGGGATCCTATCACTTTGTGTGGTCATTAAGGATGCATTTTAGCGACATCTCTTGCAGCATGTCTTTGTTTAGCTATCAAAGTTGCATTCAGTACTGGTTCTTAGTAACCTATCTCAACAAGACAACAGCATCCCAAGTATCTTGAAATCCGACAAATGGCTTTTGGACTGCCCTTTTTTCAGTGCTGTTTTTTGAAAGTGGGGGAACCACAAATTGTGTCATATCATTCATTCTTCGACCTTTTTTTGTTCCTCTCAATCTTTCCCTGTTCTCTCTGTTTTAGCATGCTTCGCAACTATGTTTGTCTGCTTTTTTATTCAGCATTCTTTGCTCTTCCTCTTTTTCTACTTGTTACGCCTTTATCTTTCTTTGCACTGCAGCCGAGCTGCTTTCTTTTTTGTTGCACTCAAAACTCACCAAAAATACTAACTTCTGGGATCACTGATTTAAAAAATTCAATTTTCTGAGATCATTTCAGCAAAACCTTGGGGCTCCGTGCCTTGCTAGTCAGTGGTACTTCCAAACATTTCATTAGCAGTTCTTCAAATCACTTTGACAGTGACTTTGATACCACTTTGTTGGCCATTACCAAAAACACTTCGCATATGGAAGAGCGGTGTACCGGGAAACATAAAGAGTTATGGGATAAGGGAGGTAATGTGGAAGAAGATCAGGTCATTTTTTTTCTCTTAAGCCTTAATAACAGACATGAATAACATACAGAAACTTTAGAGTGTCTTTTCAAATTCAAAATAACATTTCTCATACAGGTTATTTTCCAGATTTTGATGTGTTACAGTTATCTGTTTGGTATACATTTCTCATGGATGAAAGTATTAAACTATTTTGGTTGCAGGGTCTTTTGATGGGAATTGTTTGTGGCGTCAGTGTACAAGCGGTGTTGCTCCTTATAATTACATTATGCACCGACTGGGAGAAAGAAGTAAGTGTCTCTAATCTCTCTCAATTATGTTGATTTAGATGCTTGCTATCCATATGAATGTAATTTATGCCATCGATTAATTAATATGGTAGATCTGTATATACGAAGATGATGCAACCTCCGCCGCATCCAAATATACATGACGTCGTCATGCGTCAATCGTCATAGGTTATTATTATGTTTTTGTTTATTGTCATGTGTTTCTTTCTTGCGCACCTACAATATGTCAATATCTGAACCTTGTTTGGCTCGTCGGTTTGACCACCCGGTGGGACCTTAAATAAATGGTCCGGTAATTTAGAATAGTAAGGACGAGAAAAGGCAAGCTTAAACTATTTAAAAGTTGCAGTAATTTAATTGGGAAAAATAATTTAAAAGATACCCAAAATAGAGGAGGGAGTTGTTGTTTGGGAAAGTTGATTCGGACAAAAGTTGTTTGAGAAATTACTAAAAAATTCTTACTAAGAAAGATGTCAAGTAAATTGGAATTAGAAAATTAATAACATGGTAACAATCGGGCAATTAATCAGTTATAGAAAGAGGCCCGCTGCTGAAGGAAAAATCGGGCAATTAATCAGTTATAAAAGAGGCCCACTGCTGAAGGAAAAAGGGAACCGGAAAATTGCAGAGAACGAGACCCCTCTCGTTCCCTCTGCATTACCGGCGGAACCCCATCAACACCCGCAAGTTCGACCTAGTATTTGGAGCTTCGATTGGAAGGATCCTCCAGAGAACGACGCATCTGTTTCATCTCCGCGCCAAAACGCCCGCCGGAACCGCCGCCCTGTTGTTGTGTTCGTTCGGCGCCGACGCCAACTGGAGTCGGCCACTGTTTGCCAACAGATCTCCGACGCCAGTTCCTCCTGCCACGCCACCTCCGCTCGTCAACGACGATCCACGCCCTCTTTGGCGACCTACTGTCGTCGGCCTCCACCTGCAAACTGGGTGTTGTCGACGTCGCCATTTTATTCCGGCACCCGTTCTCCACGACTGTACTGCATTCAGTTTCTGACTCAACCGTCGACAGTCAACGATCGCGTGTCTGCACTCGGTGAATCATCCCCGTTGTGGTATCGGACACTCTTCTCTCTTGCTCCTTTTATTAGACTAAATTTAAGCAACAACTTAAATAATCTTGAGCTTGCCTTCGATCTGGATAAGTGCGTGAGAGTTCTACTCAAACGAAATTAACGAATTTCCTAAATTTCAAACGACGAGTTTGATTACACGCGAGAACTCGATTCTTTTTGGTTGCTCGGCCCCTCTTTTAAAATTGAAAATTGAACCATTTTCAAAACCCTAATTTTTACTTTTTAACAAATATATTATTTGCTTAAAAAAATATTTAAATTTGAAAACCCTAACCCTAGTCTACATCAGTTTGGTATCAGAGATGTCGTAATTCGCTCTTATCGCGAATCACACAATCCGAATTTCAATTTTTTAAAACAAATCTATTATAAAATATTTATAACTTTATTTTCAAAAAAAATTATTGTGACTTTTTATTTAGAAACTTTATTTTATTTTTTTAAAAAAAAAATAAATCTTTATTTTATTTAAAAATTTAAAAAAATCCTTTTATTTTGAAATTAATTTTTAAAAAAATATTCATATTCAAATTATTTTAAATGGAAAAGCGAGTTGACCATTTAGAAAATAGCGTAGGGGATTTGGCCCAACGTATGAGCGATCTAATGAAAGTGGTCGATAATCTCACCATCACCATGAGAGGTCTTAGGTACGTAGTGAATGGAATACGCACATCAGTTAACACCATAAAAGCTACCATGCACTTAAATCGAGCACATATCCCAATGGTCGAAGTAGACCCTAACCCTAGGCCACTAGAGCCTCCACAATTTGAACCACGTAACTACCCTCGTTGGGATGTAGGAATCAAATTAGACGTTGGAGATTTTGAGAGACACTTAGAACCTGAGGGTTGTTTAAACTTGTGCGAGCGGATGGAACGCTTCCTAGCTTGGAAGCAATTGCCCCAAGCTAGGCAAGTTGAGCATGTCATGCTTAGATTGAAAGGATCTGCCCTAGTTTGGTGGGGACAACTAGAGCGATCTAGATTTAACTTAGGCATGCCCCTAATCAATACATGAGAAGAATTTAAAACGCAACTTCGAAAACGATACGTTCCACCCGATTATTTCCAGACCCTCTATCATTGGTTCTACAACCTACGGCAAGACAAATTATCGGTGGATGAGTATACGAACGAGTTCCTAGTCCTACAGTCTCGCCTCGACTTCCAAGAGGACGATGACATGACCGTATCCAGTTATCTGAACGGATTACACAATTCTATTAGAGACCGGCTCAAGCTTTTAGATTATAAGGACATAGGAGAGATTTCGAGTCGCGCACGGAGAGTGGAGTTCTTACAGAAGCGGACCTCCGAAGGTAGGACTACGGAAAGATCCACATCGAGCGTCACCACTACCACCACTGCTACGATATCGAATTCCCCTTACCCTCATATCACTGTCGGAACTCCGACTCTGTCCATTGTTCCCTCCAAGGATAAGGAGATTATTGGGGCTAAGCCCAACACTGGAGTATTCTGATACTTCAAGTGTATGAAGTAGGGACACAAATCATCTGAGTGTCTGCGGTGTCACTTCGTCGTTATTATCGATTCTACTGATGGACGTGTGAGTCAGAGTATGGGGTTTACGTAAATGAATCTCACCCTGAGACAGAGCCTGAGCACGAGTCTGAGAATGTCATAGAAGTGGAAAACGAACACGTCGAACACTTAGTTTGTGTCTTACGTTGTAGTCTGATCACCCCTAGTGAGTCTACTGAGGATGACCTTAGAAGACACGGTATTTTTCGCACTACAGCACGCATCCAGGAGCAATTTTGCTTGATTATCATTGATAGTGCTACCTTATAGAGAATTGTGTATCTCAATGCATGGTCGACATATTAGGCCTTAAGACGCACCTGTTAGAACAACCCTACAGCTTATCCGGAATCAATAGTCATTTGACTATGCTCCTCACTCATTATTGCCTAGTAGAGTTTTTTATAGGGAGCGCATGTTCAGATAGAGTGGTATGTCATGTCGTCGTCGTGGATGTATGTCACATCTTATTAGGGCGATCTTAGCAGTACGGCCGACATGTCATGCACGACAACACAAGGAATTCTCATTCCTTTGAGCACAATGGGCACAAGATTGTTTTTCTTCCCCATAAGAATTGTCTTATTCTAAGGGCCCACGAGAGGACCTCTATGCGTTCTAATTCACTTTACACTAACTCTGTCACATTACTGCTCATCGCACTCCCGCCTGAACCCCCACCGCAGGAAGTGACGCATAGCCCAGATGTGTCGCTCACCCCATATTTATCGAATCCCAACATACCACCTGATATTTCTCAATCTTTTGACATTATGTCGGAAGACCGCACACCCCCACTCAGTCAAATTTATATTTAGAGGTGACGCTTTTATTTCACCTCACTATCATTTAAAGGTATACTAAATCCTATTTTTTGAATAATTTATGGGGTCAAAAGGATACCAAAATCGAGTTTAGTAGCACTTATCACTCTCTAACTAATAGACAGATCGAGGTCATTAATATGAGTTTGGGAGATATTCTTAGGTATTTAGCTGAGGAGAATCTGACGCATAGGGATCTTATACCTCCATGAGCAAAAACCAAAATTAATAATTTCGTGCACGTACTTTATTTGATGCGCAATCTCATATTAATTATTTAAAAACACTGCATAAATTTATTTCTAACAAGTTGCGAGCAATCTTTGAACAAGATAAACTCAAGGTCGATCATTATCGGCATGAGATGTACTTTTCAAAGGGAAATTTGGTTTTTGCTTATTATAGCTGGTTTGGTTCATTCCAAGTTCAGACGTGCATCAAATCATCTGTCAAGACCCGAACCGTACCACCTAACTTAGCACCAGCGACGACGTCAGATCTCTCAGCTACCAGTCCTTGCGAATTCTCGTCGGGGTCGAGCTCTTCAACCCTTGGGGAATTGATGCAACCTCTGTTGCATCCATATATGCATGACGTCATCATGCGTCATAGGTTATTATTATTACGTTTTCATTTTTTGTACTGTATTTTTTCCCGCGCACCTAAAATATTTGAACCTTGTTCGGCTCGTCGATTTGACCGCCCGGTTGGTCCTTAAAAAAATGGTTCGTAGAATAGTTAGGACGAGAAAAGGCAAGCTTAAATTATTTAAAAGTTGCATAAATTTAATTGGGAAAAAAAAATTAAAAGATACCCAAAATCAAGGAGAGAGTTGCGGTTTGGGCAGGTTGATTCGGACAAAATTTGTTTGAGAACTTACTCAAAAATTCTTATTAAGAAAGGTGTCAAGTAAATTGGAATTAGGAAATTAATAACATGGTAACAATCGGCCAATTAATCAGTTATAGAAAGAGGCCCGCTACAACAACAACAACACTCAAGCCTTTATCCACTATAGTGGGGTCGGTTATATGGATCCTTTGTCGCCATTGTGCCCTATCTTTTGTCATAATCTCACTAATGCCTAAGTATATCATGTCTTTCTTTATAGTTTCACTCCAACTCTTTATTGGTCTACCCCTCCCTCGTCTAACATGCATCGTGACTAGACTCTCATAACGCATATGCCTTTAATGGTCTCCTTTGTACGTGTCCAAACCATCTTAGATGAGCTTCTCGCATCTTCTCTAAGAAAGAGGCCCGCTGTTGAAGGAAAAATCGGGCAATTAATCGGTTATAAAAGAGCCCTGCTGCTAAAGGAAAAAGGGAACCGGAAAATTGCAGAGAACAACACCCCTCTCATTCCCTCTGCATTACTGGTGAAACCCCATCAACACCCGCAAGTTCGACCTAGTATTTGAAGCTTTGATTGGAAGGATCCTCCAGAACACGACGCCTTCGTTTCATCGCCGCGCAAAAACGCCCGCCGGAACCGCAGACCTGTTGATGCGTCCGTTCGGCGCCGACTCCTACTGCAGTTGGCCATTGTCTGCCAACAGATATCCGACGCCAGTTCCTCCTGCTAAGCCACCTCCGCCCGTCAACGACGATCCACGCCCTCTTTGGCGTCCTACTGTCGCCAGCCTCCACCTGCAAACCGAGTGTTGTCGACGTCGCCATTTTATTTCGGCACCTGTTATCCACGATTGTACTCCTGCATTCAGTTTCAGCCTCAATCGTCGACAGTCAGCGATTGCGTGTCTGCACTGGGTGAATCATCCCCGTTGTGGTATGGTATCCAATGTTGCAGATGTCGGATGTCGAGGACACGTCGGTTTGGGTTTTCATGTCGGTTTTTTATATATCGGGGGATATATCAGGGATATTTCAAATATCTGATTTTAATATTTAATTAATTATATATATATAATTAAATGTTATTTTTTAATTTTTATACATATCACAGTACTACCTATTTTACAATCTATTGAACTTTTAAATATTAAAATCTATATGTAGCATTTAACATACAACACTTTAAAGATGAAAACTCAAACATACCTCATTCTTCATCACCTGAAAACTCATCTATAGTCGGCAGAGTAGATAGAATATGATCTTCATCTGATGAACCCTCTAGATCTTCCTCGTCCACTTCAGATATTTTTCTCTTTCCCCTTCTTTGATAACTAATTGTCACTTCTTTGCTTGTAGCTAATCTTTGAGGTCTCCTTTCATCATGATCAGCGTCGACTATATTGCCAATTTGCGCTCATGTCAGCCCCTCGCCAGGAAAGACTTCATCATCGTCATCTTCATCTTCATCCTCCTCAGGATCAACATTCACCATTCACTCTTTTACCATTCCAGAATCAACATTCTTAGTTGTCAATGGATCCCGAGATGTCTCTGAATATTTCGACTTTAGCAAAGCATTGAACTTTACAAATATTAAATCGTTCAATCTCTTGCTATCAAGTTTATTTCTCTTTTTAGAATATATCTGTACATTTTTAAAAAGAGTTAAATAATGCATACAATCATATAATAAGATATAAATGTTTAACTACATAACTAAATTAATGTATACCATCTCGAAGGTGCTCCAGTTCCTTTCACAGCTAGAAGATGAAGTAGTCAGACTTAAAATTTTCATGGCCATAATTTTAAGGTACGGCGTATCAGCACCGTTAAGCCGCCACCAATGTACTGTGAAGATTAAAATGACAACACAATGTATTAAACTATTAATTATCCATTTATTATACATAAATACATCATTATTGTTAATAAATATATATATTAAAATGTACCTAGATTTAAGTTGGGAATTTGTAGCTGTCTCTTTGTCATCTCTTTACCAAATAACCCGTGTTGGTATTGTTAAACATCAAGCTCAGCGCTGATGTGATTCTGTGTAGAAGGATCTTTCTTATATATCCTTAAGAGACACTCAACAAAACCACTCATAAATCTTCCGTCAGCCTCAATCTCCACTCGATGAGAATAATAAAAATATGGATTTAAGTAATACCCTGCAAAGTGCATAGGACTGTTCAATCTCCACTCGACAAAAATAATAAAAATTTGGGTTTAGATAATAACTTGCAAGGTGCAGAGGGCTGCTCATCTTCTTCTCCCATCTGCTATCAATCAACTTCCATATAGGAAGATATTTGTTCTCTTGGTGATCGAGAACTACGGCAACCTCTTCCCTAGCTTTTTTGATATCACCATATAATCACCCCATTGATGGTGTATCTCCGTCGACTCTTCTCAAAACTCTCACAAATGGTGTGAATATACCAACAGTCAGCTCGACATTCGCCCAAAATCTAGCGCTCGTCACTATCATTGCAACTTATCATATGCAAAATAAAATATTAAGAAAATACTATAAAAGGACAACTTTCAAAACATATATTTTAAATAAAATGAATAAAGAAGCAATAGTTTTACCTGCTTTCCCCCAGCACTACTGGTCAACTTTGTTGCAGCCCACTTTGCAGATGTGAATAAACCCCTCAATTGATTCTTCTTCTCTAAGATGCTCTTTAAAGATAGAAATGTTGTAGCGAATCTCGTCACACCTGGTCGAATAAGCTCATGAGAGTCCACGTCTTTTGTTGACTCTCTAAACATGTCGAGCGAGATGGTGTGACCATGGATGAATATAGAGAGTTGTCGGCCTAAGGAGATAGCACTCTTTATTGGCTTCAATTTTCATATATCTTGTAACAGTAGATTAATAGTGTGAGCCGCACAACAAGTCCAAAAAATCGTAGGTTTTTCAAAGCCATAAGCTTTGCAGCAGCCATATTATTGGACGCGCTATTCATCACAATCTGCAGGATACCATGCTCTCCTGGGCTCTCAGGGCTATCAATCGCCTCATCCAAGAAGTCAAAGATGAACTTTAAATCGTGTGTGGAGGAGGAGACATTCTTTGAAAGCCAGAATGTCACTCCGGAACTACAATGTATCATGATATTCATCACGCTCCTACCCTTCTGATCTGTCCACGCATCGGTCATGATACTGCAACCATTCAATTTGCAGGTCTGCGTGAATATGCCCAACATCTCCTTCATCCTCTCCACCTCCCCTCGCAAAATTTTCTCTCTCAACTCATAAAATGTTGGGATCTTCATCCCAGGTCCGCATAAACCAATGGCATGAGTCATCTGCTGAAAGGATGAATTAAATATGCCGTTAAACGGGATCCCGTTTTCATATGCCCATCTACCTATGTACACGGCAGCATCATCTCTGGCTTTCTTTTTGTACTTACTCTCTATCGTGCTCTGTTGGGAATCTTTTCCCTTGGTAGACTCGGCAGCTGAATGAACAAACTGGTTCATTGGACCCTTTGAACCTGTGCTCCTAAGTATGTTAGTGTCTTCTTCTTGATCAATATGAACTCCAACAACCACCTCATTCAGGATTGCTTGAAACTTGGCACTTTTAGCCCTTTTACTCTGTAAATTTGAGTTCAAGGCCGAATCTGCTTTAGCCTTAACGTCGGCGGGAACCTGAGGGCATGGCTTAACATTACCCTTCCACCCAGTCAAGTGATGCTTGAAACGTGTAATTCCGTCATTCACTGTCTGCTTGCAGTAGTTGCATTTGATTCAATTTGTGTCGTTTGCAACCAGCTTCTCACCAAATGCCCAGAGCGGATCTCTACCGGTTGGTACCAGTGATACGGGAACCTCACTAGAACCAGCAGAAGAAGTCATTCTAATAGGACACGAAATGAAAATAATATTAGTTAAATGAAATGAAAAAATATTTTACATGAATATATCACGAGAAAAATGTTAGTTGAAAAAAAATCAACATCATAAAAGCCTCATAACTTCATTAGATCGTTAGATCTCCAGATATCTTTTATGTTATCCATGCATTACTTTATTTATCCAACAAAATTTTACATTTTCAGTAGTATACTAGTATACAAAGTTATAACTATCATTCAAACTTTCAAAGTATCCAATAAAATGAACAAAACATTCAAGTATCATTCAAATTTTCAAAGCATCTCACATTTTATTTATTAAAAGTCACAAAGCAGCAGGGCAACTACAAATGTGATTGGATATACATGCATCATTGATTGCAAAATGAAGTTGGATAAATAACTATTAATATGGGTATTTCAAATCATTTGTTGATTAATAAACGTGTCAAATAAAAATAAAGCAGCAACTAATATGACAAATAAAGCAACAGCGCAATCACTATGCTACAACCAGAAAGGCAACCACAAATAAAATAGCGGACCGACATGTCCGACAACATGTCTCTGGTTCTTTTTTTAGCCCAGAGAGCACCAACGAGTAAAACATTAAAGATTAAACTGCTATAATTTTACACTAAACATATTATCTA
The DNA here is from genome assembly GCA_039583875.1 of Platanthera guangdongensis. Classification (NCBI taxonomy): domain Eukaryota; kingdom Viridiplantae; phylum Streptophyta; class Magnoliopsida; order Asparagales; family Orchidaceae; genus Platanthera; species Platanthera guangdongensis. The sequence goes on along the minus strand of CM077154.1, from coordinate 128,029,529 downwards.
ATATTAACTTTTTAATAAGAATGAATACGTTTTAAAGTTTTAGTAAATAAAATAATATATACATAATAGTCACTTGCATATTTAATTTGTAATAGCCTTGGCAAAACCTCAAAAGTAGCCTCTACAAATAAATCAGGAAAAGAAGTATCAGTAAAAAGGAGTCATCTCAGTACCAATAAGTTCTTTTCACATAGTTGAAATAATCATTATTAGGATCCATGCGGAAGACCTATTCAATTATTAAGAACATTATTCTTGTCCCTTTCCTATTAGAACGTATTCATTCTTATTAAAAAGTTAATATTAGATAATATGTTTGGTGTAATATTATAGCATTAAAAAAAATGAAATGCAGAGCGATAGAATGAGAGGGGGTAGGGAGAAGAATGAACCAGCCGAGAGAGCACCAGCGAGCAGGGAGAGGAAAGGACCAGTGAGCTAGAGAGCACCAGAGAACCAGAAAACCAGAGAGCACCAGCGAGCAAGGTGAAGAAAGAACCAGAGAGATAGTGTCGACAGCGTGCGAGAGAGGGAGAGCACCAGCGAGCTAGAGAGCACCAGATAACCAGAGAACCAGAGAGCACCAGCGAGCACGGAGAAAAAAGAACCAGAGAGAGTGTCGACAGCGCGCGAGAGAGGGAGAGCACCAACGAGCTAGAGAGCACCGGAGAATCAGAGAACCAGAGAGCACCAGCGAGCAGGGAGAAGAAATAACCAGAGAGACAGTGTCGTCGACGTGCGCGGGAGAACTAGGGCAGGAGCGACGGGGAGAGCTAGGGCGGAGCGACGGGGAGATCTAGGGCAGAGCGGGATGAAGTGAAATGAGCGGGGTCTTGTGAAATGAGCAGGGTCATTTTATTATTAAGAAATAAGAATTAATAAAATAATTTTTTTAATAAATAAAAAAGGTAAAATAACGCCCGATATCAGGCGTTATTTGGTGCCGACATGTCAGTTTTAACCGACATGTCGGACCGTTATTTTCAAAACGCCACGAAATGAAATTGTGCCGGTTTTGTGTCGTTTTTGCTCTCAAACCTTCATGTCGACCGACATGTCGGACATGTCGGCCGATATCCACAACACTAGTGGTATCTGACACTCTTCTCTTGCTCCTTTTATTAAACTAAATTTATGCAACTTAAATAATCTTGAGCTTGTCTTCGAACGTTCTCGTTATTTTAAATTCTATTATTTCATAAATTGTTAATGTGGATTTGCTTGTGGTTGTGCTAATTTCGTGAAAGGTTCGATCCAGATAAGTACGTAAGAGTTCTACTCAAATGAAATTAACGAATTTCCTAAAGTTCAAATGACGAGTTTGATTACGCGCGAGAACTCGGTTTTTTTGGCCGCTCGGCCCCTCTTTTAAAATTGAAAACCAAATCATTTTTAAAGCCCTAATTTTTATTTTATAACAAATATATTATTTGCTTAAAAAAATATTTAATTTTGAAAACCCTAAGCCTAGTCTACATCAGAAGAATTGTTTATGGAAGCTTAGCTCAAGAACGGCTAAATTTAATAATATTAACCCTAACCCTAGTAACTTGAATTCAAAATTTGATTTTTTTTCCTTAGCTACGGTCACCTAGAAAGTTTTTTCTAGATATGGGTTTACTATAAATGACATAAGGTAGTTAAAAACACCTTAAACCTTAGAATTTGGGTGATTTCATGACTCCTATAAGCATGTTCAATTAACCGCCTTTCAATCTATGCCGCCTTTCAATCTATGCCGCCTTTCAATCTATGCCGCTTATCAAATTGACCCCTTTTAGTTGAACATATCCACTAACGGAGCCTTAAAATAATCCTTAGGGAACTCACATGCTCAATTTTCATCGGAATGGTCAGCTGACAGGAAGCTCATGTCCCAAAACTATATATTTTGGGTTTCTTTTAGAATTTTCTAATCCGATTTACTATGGGAAATTTACATGTATTATTGAGTGGTATATGAATTGTGTTAGGCGTACGATTTGATATATTCCAAATGCAAACACCTATCATTTCTTCTCTATGTGGCCCTTTTTTTACAACGACCATCTAGCTTTGCCTATGAGTGTAGCCCTATTTGGGTGAACCACGTAATTTCCTTTGTTAAGTGTGATTCTATGTTTCTATTATATTTCTCTCTTTGATCAATTACCTACAACACAATTCATTATTATTTTGTTTAATTGAGGAGTTAAATCCAAACTGAAGATGTCTTAAGTTAGTGTTTTGTATGCATGCAATTATTAATATTTTTGTTCTAATTTGTTTGTGTTCAAAATTCTTATAGTACTAACCATAAGAATCGTAGTTGTGGGAAGGCCGGTCTATTAATTACACAAGGCCACGTAAATTTTCCCATGTGAGACCATATTAAGAACACGCGACTATCTTTGGCCTCCAATTCATGAACTTTCATTTTGGGTGTAAGTGGGGCATATTTATTAACATTTTTGTTCTATTTTTTAATGTTAATATTCTTGTACAAGAAGGGGAGCCTTGGCGCACCGGTTGAGGTGTTGTCGTGTGACCTTGAGGTCACGGGTTCGAGTCCTGAAAGCAGACTCTTACAAAAATGTAGGGTAAGGCTTGCCTAAATTACACCTTTGTGGTGAGACCCTTCCCCGGACCCTCACTGTGCGGGGATGCTTCATTCACTGGGCTGACCTAATATTCTTGTACTACTAACTGTTAGAATCTAACAATCCAACCAAAACTAATAGGTTGTAATAGGGGGGTGGTCTATATTAAGGGCGTAAGGCCGCATATAATTCCTCATGTGGGGGATGTAGGATCATATTTATAGCAGGATCCCTCACGTATAGAGGATCTTTGGTCTCTAACACGTGAACTTTTCGTGAGAGTCGGCCATTGGGCTTACTCTGCTTAGATACTATGTCAAAATCTGAGCATCCAAACCAAAACATATTGGTCGCAGGGTGGAGGGGCTCTGGATCTACATCAAATGCATAAATGCTGTATTAATTTCCCAATGTCTAAGGATATTCTCAACACTGACTTCATTTTTGTTGCCAAATTTACGCCCACCATGATTTACTATTTTTTGTTGCAGGCAAAAAAGGCCAGGGATAGAGTAGATAGTCATTCCATCCCAATAGATTTGGTAACATAACAACGAGGCAGATGCAGTTGCGCTCAGGGATATGCAATAAAAGTTTTGGGAACAGAAAAATAGCTTTTCTGAATGTAGCATCGCAACACAATCTTGCAAATGAAATCCTAAATTTGGTGAAATTATGCTTAGAATTTTCGAATTAAAGAGACAATATGCATCACCTGCTTCCTCCGAATCATAGAAGCATTTGAGCGTCCTCGGTGAAACTCTGTCTCCGCCATTGTAAGAAAACCCTAGGGCGTGCGCGAACCCTAGGGCGGCGGATTCCACTCCGTGAAGAAGGAAGGATTGAATCGCCGCTCAGTTGATGGAGTGGATTGAAATCCATGTCCCTTGTGAAGTGATGCGGAGGAAGTTCCCGTAGACGAAAGCTTGCAGCGCAGGCGGGAAAAGTTGGAAGATGGGCATGCATCTTTAGAATCAGATCCTCTCCACAAATGGGAATAATTTTGGGGTTTTAGATCTCATCACCAATAATAAATGGAGAAAAAAATAAACAAGTACACAGTAGATTAGACGACGAGCGAGATTGATTCAATGACAAGATCGCAACTCGTGCTCCTTCATCTGAAAATTGGGAGTAAACATTTCAGATTTTTAAAAGCTGATCACATCAGTTCATTAATCTCATTTTTTTCATATTTTTGTTATTCAAAAAATTATACATCATTAAATTATGTAAGAATGAATCTATACTATGAAATGGAGCTCCATTTAGATCTCAAATGGAGAGGATCCTGATCCGCATCTTTAGTCGTGATGCGGGTGCAAATAATTAAACTATTTTCAACTATATAGAGAGAGCATTCATAGGAGTACACTCATTTTCACTAGGATAAGTATTCTCTTCATTTGGGAACTCAAATGGAGGTACATTTTATGGTGTAGATGCATTTACATATCATCTAATGGTGTAGATTTTTTTATTAAAACAAGATTAATAAAGGATGGGATTAGTAAACTCGTCGAATCAGGAAAAATACATGGACTGTGAAATGGATACTATCAGGGGCGGACCCATCTTGGGGCGAGTGTCCACACTCGTTTTTTCTTTAAAAAAATATAATAGTATTTGTCATGTTTTAAACCGTAGCAAATACTCTATTTTTAAAAAAATTAAGATTATTAGCCATGATTTAAACCATGGCTAATACCCTATTTTTTAAAAAAATTTACTTCTATTAGCCACGGCTTAAATTATAAATCGTGTGTAATACCTTGTTTTTAAAAAAAATTAACATTATTAGCCACGGTTTAAACCGTGGCTAATACCATATTTTTTTTAAAAAAAAATTATAGTATTAGGTACGGTTTAAATCGTGACTAATACCTTGTAGTTCAAAAAAAAAACAATGTTAGGCTTGGTTTAATAGTATGAATCAAACAGTTTTTAAGTTCGCACACACTAAAAAAAGTTTTTGCGGTCGCCACTGAATACTATCAATTTTACTCTAACGGTCCGTTCGTTACGTGGGAATTGGGCTATTGGAATTGATATTCATTTACCAATTCCAATTAGGGCCGTCCGGTATGGCAAAAAAAACGGTGGGAATCAGAAATCAATCGGAATTCGTCGGAATTGCGTATAAGGTAAACGCGGCATGTTTAATTCCGACCTCGCTAGGTCAGATTTCGCGATTCTGCTCCCGTCGCGCGCTGCGCTGCTGCTGCTCCCGTCGCGCTTTGCCGCTGCTGCTCCCGTCGCGCCTTGCCGCTCCTGCTCCCGTCGCGCCTTGCGCTCCTGCTCCCGTCGCGCCTTGCGCTCCTGCTCCCGTCGCGCCGTGCGCTCCTGCTCCCGTCGCGCCGTGCGCTCCTGCTCCCGTCGCGCCGTGCGCTCCTGCTCCCGTCGCGCCGTGCGCTCCTGCTCCCGTCGCGCCTTGCGCTCCTGCTCCCGTCGCGCCTTGCGCTCCTGCTCCCGTCGCGCCTTGCGCTCCTGCTCCCGTCGCGCGTTTCGCTCCCGTCGCGCGTTTCGCTCCCGTCGCGCTGGTATCTTCTTCTTCTTCTAGTGTTTAGGTTATTTTTGTGCAATCAGTACGAATATTTCTGTGCAAACAATATGTTATTTCTGTGCAATCACTCCAGATTTCAGTTATTTCTGTGCAATGAATATGTTATTTATGTGCAATCACTCCAGATTTCAGTCCATATTTCAGTAGTTGTCTGTGAAATCTGGAGTGAAATCACTCCAGATCTCTTGTGAAATCTGGACTGATTTCAGTCCAGATTTTTTGTGAAATCTGGACTGAAATCAGTCTAGATTTCTTGTGAAATCTGGACTGATTTCAGTCCAGATTTCCCAAGAAATCTGGACTGAAATCAGTCCAGATTTCTTGTGAATTCTGGACTAATTTCAGTCCAGTTTTCACAAGAAATCTGGACTGACTTCAGTCCAGATTTCTTGGAAAATCTGGACTGAATTCAATCCAGATTTCTTGTGAATTATGGACTGATTTCAGTCCAGATTTCTTGTGAAATCTGGACTGATTTCAGTCCAGATTTCACAATAAATCTGGACTGAAATTAGTCCAGATTTCTTGTGAATTTTGGACTGATTTCAGTCCAGTTTTCACAAGAAATCTGGACTGATTTCAGTCCAGTTTTCACATGAATTCTGGACCAAATTTTTTTGTTTAGTGTTGCGATGTTCACTCACATGATTTCTTCCAAATATTGAAGCATGTATGTGGTTGTGTGTGCTTTTGTGGAAAATGACTATGTAACGTGTGTTGTTTTCATGTTTAGATGGATGAAACAGTGAAACGTCGTAGGCGTAGGAGAGCAGCAGTAGCTGCTGCTCTTGCTGCTTCTGTCGTAGTGTTGATGAAATGTGGGGTTAGAAGAAATATCGTGGGGGCTGATGCAAAAAATGTTGTAAGGGAAAGTTTGTTTAGGCGTTTGTATGGCGGAACAGATATAAATTGTTTTAACCAGCATGTGATTCAAATATGAGGTTTTTGTAAACAGATATAAATTGTTTTAACCAGCATAGGAAACAGGCCATTACAACGAATGTAATGGCCGCATGTGATTCAAATATGAGGTTTTGTATGTGTTACCGGGATGGGAGTGCTCCTCATCGGACTCCAGAGTTTTGCGCAATGCACTAGAAAGAGCAGATCGTTTTGAGGTGCCACTTGGAAAGTACTATCTGGTGGATGCGGGATACACCAATGGCCCTGGCTATCTAGCTCCATATAGGTCAACCAGATATCACTTGAAAGAGTGGTCTGCACAAGCCAATAACCCAACCAATTATAAGGAGTTGTTCAATCTCCGACACTCAAAGGAACGGAATGTCATAGAGCGAACATTCGGCGTCCTTAAAAAAAGATGGGCAATTTTGAGGGGATCATCATTCTACGACATCAAAGTCCAGGTCTATACATTTAAACCTTTAAGATTAAAATAAGTTATTTTATAATGAATTTTTAATTACCTTTTAATTTTAACAGGTTCAAATTATAAACGTTTGCTGCATTCTGCATAATTTTCTTATAGAGAGGAGATTAGAAAATCATGGTCGATTGCTTGCCGAGGTAGATGCGGAAATATTAAATCAAGATACAACTTCTGCTAGTTTCGAGTACGCGGATACATTGGCACCAGTCCAAGCAACACCGGAGTGGAGCACGTTTAGGGAAACTATGGCTATGAATATGTTTAATGAGTACTGTGATCATCGGGGCAATTAAAATGTGTTTAATTTGTTAACTTCTTTATAATGCATTTATGTGCAAATTTGTGGGTATATTATGTGTGTGTGTCTGTGTATATTTTGTTGACTTCAATTTAATACACTGGTTCTACTACATTTTTTTGTTAACTTATATATGATGCAGAAATAAATGGATAAAAAAAGAAAGGGGGTCAAAGCAAGTGAACGGTCCTATGTTCCATGGACGCCGCAGATGGATTGTGCGTTATCGACTGTTCTTCTTGAGCAGCAAAATCTGGGAAATAAGGCGGCTAGCGGCTGGAAAAGTGTCGCGTACACGGCAGCAATACAGGCATTGATTCGGACAAGGAGGGAGTTGATGTTTGGGCAGGTTGATTCGGACAAAATTTGTTTCAGAACTTACTAAAAAATTTTTATTAAGAAAGGTGTCAAGTAAATTGGAATTAGGAAATTAATAACATGGTAACAATCGGGCAATTAATCAGTTATAGAAAGAGGCCCGCTACAACAACAACAACACTCAAGCCTTTATCCACTATAGTGGGGTCGGCTTTATGGATCCTTTGTGGCCATTGTGCCCTATCTTTTGTCATAATCTCACTAATGCCTAAGTATATCATGTCTTTCTTTATAGTTTCATTCCAACTCTTTATTGGTCTACCCCTCCCTCGTCTAACATGCATCGTGACTAGACTCTCACAACGTATATGCCTCTAATGGTCTCCTTTGTACGTGTCCAAATCATCTTAGATGAGCTTCTCGCATCTTCTGTGAGAAAGAGGCCCGCTGTTGAAGGAAAAATCGGGCAATTAATCGGTTATAAAAGAGCCCCGCTGCTAATGGAAAAAGGGAACCGGAAAATTGCAGAGAACAACACCCCCTCTCATTCCCTCTGCATTACCGGTGAAACCCCATCAACACCCGCAAGTTTGACCTAATATTTGAAGCTTTGATTGGAAGGATCCTCCAGAACACGACGCCTTCGTTTCATCTCCGCGCAAAAACGCCCGCCGGAACCGCCGACCTGTTGCTGCGTCCGTTCGGCGCCGACTCCTACTGCAGTCGGTCATTGTCTGCCAACAGATATCCGACGCCAGTTCCTCCTGCTAAGCCACCTCCGCCCGTCAACGACGATCCACGCCCTCTTTGGCGTCCTGCTGTCGCCAGCCTCCACCTGCAAGCCAGGTGCTGTCGACGTCGCCATTTTATTCTGGCACCCGTTATCCACGACTGTACTCCTGCATTCAGTTTCAACCTCAATCGTCGACAGTCAGCGATTGCGTGTCTGCACTGGGTGGATCTTCCCCGTTGTGGTATCTGACACTCTTCTCTTGCTCCTTTTATTAAACTAAATTTATGCAACTTAAATAATCTTGAGCTTGCCTTTGAACGTTCTCGTTATTTTAAATTCTGTTATTTCATAAATTGTTAGTGTGGATTTGCTTGTGGTTGTGCTAATTTCGTGAAAGGTTCGATCCGGATAAGTACGTAAGAGTTCTACTCAAACGAAATTAACGAATTTCCTAAAGTTGAAATGACGAGTTTGATTATGCGCGAGAACTCGGTTTTTTTGTCCGCTCGGCCCCTCTTTTAAAATTGAAAACCAAATCATTTTTAAAGCCTTAATTTTTATTTTATAACAAATATATTATTTGCTTAAAAAAATATTTAATTTTGAAAACACTTATAATTCAAAATATTTTATTTTACTCTACATCAGAAGAATTGTTTATGGAAGCTTAGCTCAAGAACGGCTAAATTTAATAATATTAACCCTAACCCTAGTAGCTTGAATTCAAAATTCGTTTTGTTCCTTAGCTACGGTCACATAGAAAGTTTTTTCTAGATATGGGTTTACTATAAATGACATAAGGTAGTTAAAAACACCTTAAACCTTCCAATTTGGTGTGATTTCATGACTCCTATAAGCATGTTCAGTTAACCGCCTTTCAATCTATGCCGCTTATCAAATTGACCCCTTTTAGTTGAACATATCCACTAACGGAGTCTTAAAATAATCCTTAGGGAACTCATATGCTCAATTTTCATCTGAATGGTCAGCTGACAGGAAGCTCATGTCCCAAAATTATATATTTAGGGTTTCTTTTAGAATTTTCTAATCCGATTTACTTTGGGAAATTCACATGTATTGTTGAGTAGTATATCAATTGTGTTAGGTGTACGATTTGATATATGCCAAATGCAAACACCTATCATTTCTTCTCTATGTGGCCCTTTTTTTACAACGACCATCTAGCTTTGCCTATGAGTGTAGCTCTATTTGGGTGAACCACGTAATTTCCTTTGTTAAGTGTGATTCTATGTTTCTATTATATTTCTCTCTTTGATCAATTACCTACAACACAATTCATTATTATTTTGTTTAATTGAGGAGTTAAATCCTAACTGAAGATGTCTTAAGTTAGTGTTTTGTATGCATGCAATTATTAATATTTTTGTTCTAATTTGTTTATGTTCAAAATTCTTATAGTACTAACCATAAGAATCGTAGTTGTGGGAAGGCCGGTCTATTAATTACACAAGGCCACATAAATTTTCCCATGTGAGACCATATTAAGAACACGCGACTATCTTTGGCCTCCAATTCATGAACTTTCATTTTGGGTGTAAGTGGGGCATATTTATTAATATTTTTGTTCTATTTTTTAATGTTAATATTCTTGTACAAGAAGGGGAGCCTTGGCGCACCGGTTGAGGTGTTGTCGTGTGACCTTGAGGTCACGGGTTCGAGTCCTGAAAGCAGACTCTTACAAAAATGTAGGGTAAGGCTTGCCTAAATTACACCTTTGTGGTGAGACCCTTCCCCGGACCCTCACTGTGCGGGGATGCTTCATTCACTGGGCTGACCTAATATTCTTGTACTACTAACTGTTAGAATCTAACAATCCAACCAAAACTAATAGGTTGTAATAGGGGGCGGTCTATATTAAGGGCGTAAGGCCGCATATAATTCCTCATGTGGGGGATGTAGGATCATATTTATAGCAGGATCCCTCACGTATAGAGGATCTTTGGTCTCTAACACGTGAACTTTTCGTGAGAGTCGGCCATTGGGCTTACTCTGCTTAGATACTATGTCAAAATCTGAGCATCCAAACCAAAACATATTGGTCGCAGGGTGGAGGGGCTCTGGATCTACATCAAATGCATAAATGCTGTATTAATTTCCCAATGTCTAAGGATATTCTCAACACTGACTTCATTTTTGTTGCCAAATTTACGCCCACCATGATTTACTATTTTTTTTGCAGGCAAGAAAGGCCAGGGATAGAGTAGATAGTCATTCCATCCCAATATATTTGGTAACATAACAACGAGGCAGATGCAGTTGCGCTCAGGGATATGCAATAAAAGTTTTGGGAACAGAAAAATAGCTTTTCTAAATGTAGCATCACAACACATTCTTGCAAATGAAATCCTAAATTTGGTGAAATTATGCTTAGAATTTTCGAATTAAAGAGACAATATGCATCACCTGCTTCCTCCGAATCATAGAAGCATTTGAGCGTCCTCGGTGAAACTCTGTCTCCGCCATTGTAAGAAAACCCTAGGGCGTGCGCGAACCCTAGGGCGGCGGATTCCACTCCGTGAAGAAGGAATGATTGAATCGCCGCTCAGTTGATGGAGTGGATTGAAATCCATGTCCCTTGTGAAGTGATGCGGAGGAAGTTCCCGTAGACGAAAGCTTGCAGCGCAGGCGGGAAAAGTTGGAAGATGGGCATGCATCTTTAGAATCAGATCCTCTACACAAATGGGAACAATTTTTGGGTTTTAGATCTCATCACCAATAATAAATGGAGAAAAAAATAAATAAGTACACAGTAGATTAGACGACGATCGAGATTGATCCAATGACAAGATCGCAACTCGTGCTCCTTCATCTGAAAATTGGCAGTAAACATTTCAGATTTTTAAAAGCTGATCACATCAGTTCATTAATCCCATACTTTTCATATTTTTGTTATTCAAAAAATTATACATCATTAAATTATGTGAGAATGAATCTAGACTATGAAATGAAGCTCCGTTTAGATCTCAAATGGAGAGGATCCTGATCCGCATCTTTAGTCATGGTGCGGGTGCAAATAATTAAACTATTTCCAATTATATAGAGAGAGCATTCATAGGAGCACTCATTTTGACTAGGATAAGTATTCTCTTCATTTGGGAGCTCAAATGGAGGTACATTTTATGGTGTAGATGCATTTACATATCATCTAATGGTGTAGATTTTTTTATTAAAACAAAATTAATAAAGGATGGGATTAGTGAACTCATCGAATCAGCAGAAATACATGGACCGTGAAATGGATACTATCAGGGGCGAACCAACCTTGGGGCGAGTGCCCACACTCGTTTTTTCTTTAAAAAAATATAATAGTATTTGTCACGGTTTAAACCGTGGCAAATACCTGATTTAAAAAAAAATAAGATTATTAGTCATGATTTAAATCATGGCTAATACCCTATTTTTAAAAAAAGTACATATATTAGCCACGGCTTAAACTATAAATCGTGGCTAATACCTTGTTTTTTAAAAAAAATAGCAGTATTAGTCACGGTTTAAACCGTGGCTAATACCATATTCTTAAAATATATATATATATATATATATAGTATTAGATACGATTTAAATCGTGGCTAATACCTTGTAGTTCAAAAAAAAATAATATTATGTGTACAACCCCGTATCCGGTCGAGCGGGATCCTCCCCAAACGGCGCACTCGGGATGTGTTATGAGCGACGTTTTGGTGCAGCCCCGTTCGAGGACGTGCAAGTAGTTGTGCGTGCGTGCGGAGAATTTATATTTGAAGGCATTTTGTGGGTATTGAATTAATATCTTTATATATATACATATATATATACATATATATATGTGTGTGTGTGTGTGTGTGCTGGCACATGGGGAGGCGGAATAAAAGCAAAGGAAAAAGGCAGATAAGAAGGAGGAAAAAAGCAAAAAGAAAAAGGGGAAGCAGAGGGAGGAGATCGGGTTTTGGGGGCTTCCCTGCTAGGGCTTCGGGAAGCCGCGGGCCTCTCTCCCTCCCTCTCCGTCCGCCGCCTCAGCGAGGAGCAGCAGCACCCCGCCCCGGCCCTCTTTTTCTCCGGCCGCCTGGAGCAGCACCCGACCCCGCCCCGGCCCTCTCTTTTTCCGGCCGCCAGCAGCAGCACCGCCGCCCCCGCGCGTCTCCGTCTTCTGTCGGCCTGGAACGGCAAGGCCGACCCCGCCGCCTCTCTCTCCGCCGCTGCCGCCTAAGCAAAGCATCCCCCAACCCCATCTCTCTCTCTCTTCGTCGCCGCCGCCTAGGGCAAAGCAGGCCGGCCGGGAGCTCCTCTCCCGGCGCCGCCTACAGCGAGGTTGGTCGGGAGCTCCTCTCCCGACGCCGCCTACAGCGAGACCGGCCGGGAGCTCCTCTCCCGGCGCCGCCTACAGCGAGGCCGGCCGGAGCTCCTCTCCCGCGCCGCCTACAGCGAGACCGGCCAGGAGCTCCTCTCCTGGCGCCGCCTACAGCTAGGTCGACCGGGAGCTCCTCTCCCGGCGCCGTTTGGAGCTAGGCCAGTCGGGATCAGCTTCCCCGACGCCGCCTGAAGTCGTGGGGGCCGGGATCAACTTCCTCGGTGTCACTTGGAGCACGGTCGGCCATGGAGAGGCTCGGCTATGGAGGGGAAAAATCATTCGGAGCTTTCAACTCTCCCGCGGAGGTCGGATCCGTGCACGGACAACCACTACAGATGCTAGACGTGGAGCCTCGGGCAATGAGCGCGGTTGCGGCCCCGCCAAACACGCGTCAAGGGTAACGAAATTTCTACTTGGGTAGGTGAAGCCCTCAGTTTCCATATTTGCATGGAAGCCCCTCTCCACCAACGGGTGGAGGAAGGGAGCTCTCCGACGGGTTAACGTGTACGTCCCCGCAATTAACTGTGTTAGCACCCGGAAGCGTGAGTACGGGTTTAGGCATGCTGTGTGAAGCCCATCCGGACGTGTGAGCCGGATTGGTGATGTTCTGGGGATCCCGGAGAAGACTCCGAGGATGTTGTATATTTTCCATTTGCAGGGAATGCGCACCATAGCCCCGAAAAAGGGGTATGTGCAATGTGTTCGGCCAGCTTATGTTAACCAACTGGCGTTTAGCTGACCGCCGCTTGTCGAGACGTTGGCGTACAGGTGTTGCAGTACCAGGCGGGGAGTAGCGGGCTTAAGCCCAAGCTTGTGCCGGCCCTCGAAGGCTTTTTTTGTTTATATTGTCGGTCTGCGTGCCGAAGTATGGAATTCATATTCCTGTAATATTCTTTTAATATCTGTGATGCTCTGAGGATGTGTAGCTTTCTTCTTCGTATTAGGCGGGCGGTGTTATCGAGAACCGCTCGCCCCGTGGGGGCCCCGAGGTATAGTTGTCGGGAGGCCCCTCATGGCCTGTTGACAGCCTGTTAGTGTAGCGGAATTACGCTGTTCGTGGCCCATTTTGGGCAGCGTGTCGTGGAATTGCTCTGCGAGTTTGCGCCCTCATTAGGGCGGGTGAGCAGTATTTTGTATAGACCCAAGGAGACACATCTGGATAGGAGAGAGTTGGTCTCGAGACCCTCCTTAGATGTTCCGGTCGGCCGAGAGCGCCCTCCGAATGTGTCTTAGCTCAGCCTTTGGCTTGGGAGGGGAAGAGTTTGTTAGTCTTCCGGGTATGTGGTGGGTCCTCCACGCTGAGACCTTGGGTCTGTCCCTTGTGTTCTTAATCTTGTGCCTAGATCGTTCGCTTGAGGGTAGTAGGTGCGCGGTCACCCATTTTTTGGGACCCCGAACTCCACGGAGGCCAATTTTGGCTTCAACATTATGCATGGTTTAACAGTATGAATCAAACAAATTTTAAAGTCCGCACACTAAAAAAATTTTTGGGTCCGCCACTGGATATATTAATTTTACTCTAAGGCTCCGTTCGTTAAGCGGGATTTGAGATGCAGGAATTGGAATTGACTTCAATTCCAATTCTCGCAGGAATTGGAATTGAAGCCAATTCCAATTCTGTTGTTCGGCTAAATGGAGGAATTCTGTCATCATATTGGAATTGATAATTCTGATGTTCGGCTAACTGTATCAATTGAACGTAATAATGTTCCACCAACCGCTCGAAATTTTTTATTATGAGCTAAAATATATAAAAAAATGCTAGCAGACTCTTTCACATAAACGTTTCTTGTGTCTCTTAGTAATCCTCTCGCAACTAATATGGTGCGTAGTGTTTCAAAGGAGTTTTTGTTCATTTAAAGCTGATTAAAACAATTGATATTTGTCTCACTATGTAATCGGGCAAACAGCGTCCTTCTTAAGATTGTTTTGACATTGACCTCTTCAAGATCACTTCCGATCTTGGGTTTCATCAAAACAACATAGGCCGCAGCAAGAGCTGCTGCCACTGTTGTTCTCCTACGTCTACGACGTTTTGTAATTCATCATCTACATATAAACGAACAAGTACAAATGCATGTGAATGCGGGTGTCCTGGAAAAGAGAATCATGCCACCAATGCTTATGTTTCCACTGGAGATAAAGTTGGGAATGGTCAAGCAGTAAAAAAACGAGAAAGAAGAAGAAGAGGAGGAGGAGCGGGATCGGAATCGCGGCGACGGGAGAAGGAAGAGGAGCGGGATCGGAATCACGAAGTCTGACCTAGCGAGGTCGGAAATGAATGTCGCAGGATGAGCTTATACCCAATTCCGACTGAATTAGGTTTGATTTCTTTCTGCTTCCCCGAATTTTTTTGGCATACCGAACAGCTATATGGATTGGTAAATGAATACCAAGTCCAATGGCCCATTCTCGCC